>LOND01000032.1:72929-143675 GCA_014220965.1 Paragonimus kellicotti
GTAAATAAGAATAGTATCAGCTTGTACTGACCAACTACTACCTTTCAACACGCGCCCGTTGCTGTTAACTGTCTTGTTAGTAACCTGTGGCTATCGGTTATGGCCACTTCGTATAAACTTTAACCAACGTACACAGCAACTAAGAAAAGTTACATGTGAAGTCACTTTGCTCCATCACACATCGTTGCGCTTAGTTGCAGCGATTAATGAACAGTGTGATCTTTCTTAATGAACGATATCAACGGTCTAACCGACCGACATCATTGCGTAACCCGTCTCACAGATGAACCTACAAAACCCGCCGTTACACATTTTTCACATCTCATTTCGCAATTCGCATGCACAAATATTTTTCATGAAGTTCCTTGCCACTCTAGCAAGCAATACATATCTGATAAGAATAGCACATCCTTTCAGATTTGGTGCAGTCAAAGTGTTCAGATGGAAATTGACGAAGAAGCATACTGTTAACAGCAACTTTGTGACTAGATGTACTGCTTTCTAATCATATGATGCTTGGGCGATGCCGACTCAGTTGGTATTAGGCTATGTTTCTGAACTCTATTAAAACAAGCCGATTAAGACTTAACCTTGTGGGTTTTGAATGAGAACAAAGTTTGTGGGTTGATAAGGAGATCCAAATGCAAACTAATCTGCCTCCTGGTTGCTTTCATGCAATGAAGTTATGCTGAATAATTTAGTTTGGATCAGAATAAATCAACAAGAGTGATTCTGTTCATTCTCCTCTCAAATGATCGGGCAAGCTGAACACTATTCATACAAGGTTATGGTTGAACGTTTGGATTTGATCATTCGGTCATGCCTATTGTGAGGTTGCTGGCGTTATAATTAACACGCTAGCTCACAAGCACGAGGGTCAAGACGAGTGCAAACTCCGATCCAGACAAGGATATGCACTACTGATGAGCTCTAATAAGAGCGAAACTCGAGTCTAGTGCTTCCTTTCGAAGTGGGCTAGCCGAAAGGCTTATATGAACGCGGACGCTGCGATCAAATGTGGGTGGTGTTCAATTTTCAAATCAATTTTTGTTACTTCTATAAGTCTATGGGAATGCGACAGCTGCGGTCAATTGTGGGTGATGTTTAATCCAAAACCAAAATCATCTACTACTTACCAATAATCAAAATACTGCTCAACAAGTTGATAATTTCTGTGATTTCAACTTTGAGAGAAGTCCTAGTCGGGGGGTCATCGATTGGATTTAACAGAATGTTTACTGTGTCTCCTCTCGAGGCGATCGGACAACCTGATCAATGCTCACAAACGAAAGTGGTCGAGCGCTCAGATACGATAATTCAGTCGTGCCCAGTGTGAGGTCAATGGTACAACGGTCAACATGGTTGCCTCATGAAAGCGTGACTGGAGTTCTAATCCCAGCCGTGACAAGGATCTGCACTGCTGACGAGGTCTAATGAAGGCGAAATTCGAGTCTAGTGCTTCTTTTCGAAAGAAGCAGACTGGAAAATCTATGGGAGTGTGACAGCTACGATCGATTGTGGATAGTGTTCTCTCTATACCTCTACGATCGACTGAACTCAACCTTTCCAGCCATTTTTTTTGGGTGACATGTGCTACTCTTTGTATGATAGTAGCCAATAATTATAGATATTTTCTACTTATCCTGGGCTTGTACGGCTGTCTAAATTCGAGTCTTGATGCAACGGAGTTTTTTTTACATGCCCCGTTCATTGCACGCCTTGGCTTCCTATTTTAGTCTTGAGTGGCCGGTTCGAGCGTTGGGTTTCTCTCACGATGGCAAAGTGATCGCTGCCGCCAGCGAAGACCATTTTATCGATATTGGACACGTTGAAACAGGCGAGTTTAATGTTGGTTTTTTTTATCATCAACACCTTATTTTGAAATGGTCAACGATTTCTAATTTATCACTTCTTGTCTTTCTATCCTACGTATGCCAGGTGAACAGGTGTTTCAAGTGGGCACACATTCCCTGGCCACCTTCGTTCTGGCTTGGCATCCCAAACAGTACTTGCTGGCCTATTCGAGCGAGGCCAAATATGAACGTGACCAAGGCGCTATCCGATTATTTGGCCTACCTTCGGATGGCAGCAAAGCAGTTGATCCGAGTTAACATGATTCGTTCATGCATAAGGACTTTATTAATTCACTTGTACAGACCTTTTCCCTAATTTATCGTTTATTTTTCAATATATATATATNATCTCAAGAAAGCTCAAAAAGTCAATCGAATCAACCCACTTTGCAGCTCAATTGTGCGTGAGTTTCCGTTCAACACCCGTTATCATGTAACAACTCAAAGACAAACTTCCTTGTTCTACACCCAGCTGTTGTGTGCATTCATTTGTTTGCTCGTGTCGAGCATCATACATTGGTCGTACTACAAAGCGATTGCCTGACAGAGTGTGTGAACATCATCCTGCGTGGTTGAATAGTGGTGTGATGTGAACGATTTCAAGCGCGATTATTGCCCATTTGATCGACTCTAATCATCCTGTCAATAAGAAGGACGCTTTCCGGATTGTCTACCGAGTGCCAAGGAATCGATCAAAAATGGTGAGATTTCGACTGTTGACCGTTGCGGAGGCCATTAGTATCCGATTCCGTAACCCTGACCTCTGTGCACAGAAGAAGTTCGTGCGTACACTTACTCGCCCCTGGCCCACAATCAATCAAGCCCACGATTTGGAACAGTGATTGCGTAATTGATAACAAACACGCCGTCCACAACCTCTATTGATCGTTTTTCTGGCTCACCCCAGTTACTGTTTTCATATTTATTGTGTTGTAATTAGCCTGATGATCAAACAGGGAAAACAAGCCTTGTTCTCTACTTTGTCGTTCTCATGACTTCACTGGGTATTTTCGAACGAAGTATTTTTTAACCCAAGGTGGCCCCATAACTTCTCCGCTAACTTGACATTTTAAGTGAACATGCAAATCTCACCGTAAAATGCGCATTCTCTGTTGTGACTTCCTGAGATTCAGTACTCTATGAGCTCCACCACTTGTCCGACCCAGTTATATTTACAGCCAATATCACTAAGGTAGAGTGTTATCTACATCTTAGTTTGGGGCATGTAGTCCTCAACATTTCTGCAATCCAATCTCTTAATATTCCGACTCAAAACAAAAAGCATGGTTTACCATCACAGTTTTCTACTGAATATGCCTGACCACTGGAGCGGTGACACATTCTGTTTATCATAACCATAACTGTATCTGATTGACCTTGAAACAGTAGATGTAGTTCAAACAATGTTTTATTGCTGAGGACCCAGCGGAACTGTCGTGCTGAGGGTCAAAGTGCCCCTATCGTGTTAACGGATGCATGATGATAGATATATCTTTGTTGGTGACATGAGTAGTTTACTGGTGAGTAGCCGGGGATTTGGTTAATTTCCGGCTGAAAATCACGTACATTTGACTGTAGCCTTCGCATTCAGGTTAACTTTCCAGCCAGCCTCTTTCGAAAAGAAGCACTAGATTCGAGTTTCGCTCTCATTAGACCTCGTCAGTAGGGCATATCCTTGCCACGACCGGTACTAGAACTCCGGTCACGCTTTCGTGAGGCAACCGTTTTGACCACTGCGCCATTGACATCACATTGGGCACAACTGAATTATCATATCTGAACGCTCGACCACTTTCGTGTGTGAGCAGTGATTAGGTTGTCCGATCGCCTCGAGAGGAGACACAGTAACTGTTCTGTTAACTCCAATCGATGACTCCTCGACTAGGACTTCCGAAAAAGGTCCGACTCTCCGATCTTATAAAACCTGCTGGGCGATATTATCTTTTCGAAAGAGACTGGCAGGAAAGTCTTTCTGAACGCGAAAGCTGCGATCAAATGTGAGTGATGTTCAACTGATGGTAAGATTAGTGGTAAAATGGAGTGGATGATAAGAGTAAGCTATGAGTCGTCTTCCATTGGAAACCCACTGAACGGCTGGAAGAGGAATTCATTTTAACAACATCCAGGAAGCACGAAACGCAGAGTCTTTCCATAATGCCAATTCTGTGCCATTGTTCACCGCCCTGGTAAATGCTTTTAACCTGTAAATTTTGAAGTATTTTTAGACCTTGCTATCTATCCGTCGGCAACGCGCCCCATATTGTCAAAACAATTATCTGTTAATCCTTGCTTTCACTGGAATTCGTTATGAGTGTCACTCACAATCCCGATCGATCCACTGGTTTACTATTTCGTTCAATAGCCGGGTTTGTTTTCATGTCTGTCGCACGTTTACGACTTCTGAATTCATGTAAAAATCAATTCATACTATAACGTGTGTCTTCTGTCTACCCCATTCAAATGGTTCAGTGACACTCAATGCTTGAAATTCCAGTATACCCGCATCGCTTTTCTTTCAGTGAATCATGCAGAATGTTGCTTTTTTCGACGGATTACTATGCAGACGTTCATCTGGTTAACGACATAAAGGGGCAAGTAATACAGATTCTTATTAGCTAGGTTTTCGATTATGCAGGTAGCTTAGTGTTAACGACGCCATCATATGGTTGCCGGTTAGACTTCCACTAGCTTCTGTCGCTTCAGTCTCGGTTTGGTCAGCCCTATATTATCCAACCCGCTGTTTGCTTAGTACGTCTGTAAAATGAACCGTAATTTTAACATTCAAGTGAACGTTTCATTGTGCACTGCATATCAGCTTCTTTCTACAGTTACTACTTCCCTGTTGAGCGTACAGCTGTGTGTAATGAAATGCTACAATTTAAACCCGGTTAAGCAACGTTCAAATGAACTGTTGTCAGTTATTCTCAGTGGCAGTGTCTAAATTTTGGCTGGACCTTTCGCGGATATATTCATGGCGCACACTTACTAACCGCTGGAGAACCGCCAGCGTCATGCAAAGCTGGACACATTCGAATTTCCTCCGTTTGATTTTACGTCTGTGATGTTGAAAAAATTCTCCATACAAGTCTACCGAAAAATGGTTACACGGATCAACATCATTCTGCTCACTGTCAATCCCGGTCCACCTTTTAAGCATCACCTTGTTCTATCCGTTCGGTTTTATCGTCCCGTGGAATAGAACGTGAGGATACAACAAAGTATTCCACTTCATCGATAAACAAATGTTGCTTCTCTTAGGGAAAACGGCATTTCATCATCTCTCGTAACTTTGGTAATTGATTATTTTTTGAAACTTTCCAAATTTTTTTGTATATGTGGTCAGGCTTCCTCTTCATGAATTGGAGTCTACACTATCGTGAAATTCTTCCATAATTTCTCTTTCCGCTAAACGCAAGCTCCGTACTAGTCTCATGATATTCGTTTTCGCTATAGTGTGCAACATGACTTTATCCAGCTGATCTAACGCACTTTCCTTATAGTTCATCAAATCCGAGTATATTGATTTTTTATTTTCCCACCCTGAAGGAGCAAACCATCAATAGCCTCTGAAAGAGCGTCCCGTGACCGTTGGTCAATAGCAAAGCCCCTCCTAGATCCCAGTCTGTAAACTAGTTTGGGGCCATGTTAAGCCATAATCTGACTTAGTCGCTTTATAGTAACCACAATTTTACCTATGTGGGAAGATTCACAACTCATGTTAGACTCCTAACATCGCATTCAATCCCGTATGGTTGTATCCCCCGTTTTGTGAATACAGTTCACTTTCCTTGGTCTTTCAATCAAAGAGTTCGAACATTTTCCCCACTCCATGAGACTTTTGTCAAATGATACCAATATTTTTCGTTTCAGTCATATTACATTTATTGTATACAACATTTCACTTCCGTGTCTTTCCAAAACGTTTTCCGATTCCAGTCATCCGCTTCGGTTAAACCTTTATAAGCGTATATCCATATTTTCAGTTAGATCCCTCTATAACTCCAAGTATATCCGTAAACATGTCTACGGTTTCGTTGTTATCTTTTACTAGTCACGGTTTCTTATTAACCCCGAATTTTTGTACGAGAATTGGTTGTACCTCTGTATCAATAAGTGTATTCAATTTGGCTGTTGAAGACGTCGTTATGCAAACGCTGGATATTCACCTTCCAAAGTGCTTCAAGTAAAGTATTGTCTTGACTACATCAAATAAGGACAATCGTGTAATGATGTATAGTTTGAAAGCTTTTTTAACTCTAATTCACACTCCTTGATCGGTTTCGTTCTTGTTTAGGCTCATCAAATAGCCGAAGCTCCGTTCAAACAGACAAGCTTTGTCTTACTGGATGAGATTCAGTGCACAGTGTCAGTGTTCGTGCGAACCTTGCTTGTAAAGTGGTGCTCAAAATGAGGGAACTCAGCAGCAACACATCCAAGTCGGCATGATGGATAGGATTCATCTCACGGCCAGTTTACCTTGACTAAGATCACAGAAACATCCGCTATAAGGTGGTTACTGTGGTTGGTGTAACCCGGGTGCGTCCCATCGATCAAGTGGCCAGTTTCCACTGATCGCGGACAGAAGATGTCACCTTCGTTGCAGGGTAACTGTTGGCTAGTAGTGGACATTATAGTTGGAATAAAAAGATGAATATCCTAGTCTCTCCTTCGTAAACGAGCCTCATGGCACCAGTTGACTTGTGACTCATAAAAAGACCAATAAAATGAAAGTTGTTGTTTTCATTACGTATGATGACGTATTCTTCTGGTAGGTTCGAAGGAGAGTGGGGTGTTGGTTTGAGAATGACTGTCATGAAGTAATAATGGTTTCTATTGTCCCAGAACCTGATTTTTGATTTTCACCCTTTCGTTCGCATACAAGAATACGCCATAAGTTAAACGTTGTGGACTTTTCAGCCAACTCCTTTCAAACGGAAGCGCTAGTCTCAAGTAACAATCAGGTTAGATCAGGTCGGTAATGCAGGAATTGTAAAATCTGCTACACTACTTATTGGCAATTCAGATCCTTATCGTAACCGGAATTTGAACTCTGGACACGCTTTCATCAGACAACCGTGTTGGGCACCGAGTCTGTGACTTCACATCAGGCACGTCAGAGCTATCACCTGCGAACGCTCGTTTACATTCGTTTACCAGTAGTTCAAGTCATGGGATCATCAACTGAAGTTAACAGGAAAAAGTTACCGTGTTTTCTCTTCAGGCGATCGGGCAATCTGAGCAGTACCCGAGAGTGAAACTCAAAGGTTAATGCATCTTTTTGGAAACAGTTGGCTGCAAAATCTGCGTGCATTTGAAAGCAACAATCAATTATGTGGGTACGTCAACTTATATTAACCGAAATCCCCTCTCACTCTATTAGTTACACAATTACATTAATCTTTTTGTTACAAGCAACACTCGCAGGACTGATGGTTGAATGGACAAAAGCTTCGGTTTGTAGCGGGAGGAGTTATCTGTTCGGATCTCGCCCAGAATATCAGAGTCCAAGTGCACGAAACTGATCATACAGTCTGTTTGAAGATGAGTATCACGAAGCGATTGTAGGCGCCTTCCATACGACAAATGTTCTATGGGAATTTACGCACATGAGACCTATCAGAGTCGAAAGACTGTCTTGATCAATTCGTGGTAGTTCTACAATAAATATTACCAAGCAGACGCAATCATGAAGTGCAACAAACGTCAATTGAAGGTAGTTAATCCGAAGAAGATAAGCCGTGGACACGTAGCATCAGGTGATAACGATGCCATGCAGTCAAATCAGTGAATCAAGTAGGCTATCGCTGGTGAGAAAAAATCGGCCAACCTGGGAGAAGAAATAAAAATAGACACGTTAACAAAGGTTACAATATTCCTATCATCATCCCTCCGCCCCTGCAACCATCTCCGGAGCTAGAAAAACAAGCGACCATAGGTGAACGGTTTTATCCGGACCACCAAGTTTCAAAAGATCTGTTTTCTACTACTTATAGAATTTTCTATATGATTCAGTCTCTCTCATTCGCACGAAAACCTCCGTTAAGCTAGTTGATTCAAAGAGCCAGTGGTGTGCTTCATGCTAGGAAGTTCACGTCAATCCTTCGAATACAGATGTTTACTGAGCACTTATGTTTTAACAAGGCTGGATGACCACCTTTTTCTAAATTCTGTTGTTGACATCGAACGTCTGTTTTGTAAACTCACCACTTTTGTCTGAAGTGTAAGTGTGTACATCATGACCCCACCTTGCCAATAGGAATCAACATGCTGGTCAGTTGTAGGAGTTCTGGGATTTAGGTTATTTCAAAATGAACACCACCCATACTTGATCTCAACCCTCACATTCAGATAAGTCTTTCGGCTATCCCACTGCCAGAGGATGCACTGGACTCGGATTTCGCTCCTATCAAGACTCATTACAAGTGTGTTATGGTTAACATGTTAATCTCACAAGCACGAGGGTCAGAGTGTAAACTCCGATCCGGACAAGGATATGCACTACTGATGAGCTCTAATAAGAATCTAGTATCACAAAAATCGAGACACACATCGAATAAGAAAAGCAGCCCACAACCACTCCGTACCCACTCTACACCCGTAACCCGGCACCACCCCAAATGTGTGATTTTATGCTCGATTACTTGAGGTATGTTGGATACCACTGTTTCACTGAACGGCCCAAGTGAATGCGGTGTAGACAAGGCAGCAATAATAGGCGAGTTGCTAACGTGTCATGAATAGGCAAATCAAAATATTGGACCGCCATGATGATTGCTGTCCTTTATCGTGGAGAGTTTACTTTCGGTGCTCGAGAATGGCTGCTATTTCTGTGGGAAAATTTTCAACCGTATTCACTGTGCTGATTTTTTTACCTTAGGGTTCGACGCCTTACACTCCGATGTCCTATTCCATGCACAAGAACTGGACGGATTCACGCTCATCGTTGTCAAGATGATGTCAATGATCACTTAAGGTTTCTATTACGCACCGTGATCGCACTAAGCTGACAAACCTTTCAAATCGGTCTCAACACAAAGTGCTCGGCAGACATTACCAGCTCTATGAGGTAGCATATAAATTTATAGTCGAGCTACATTATCACCCCTTGATATATGGAAACAACAGCTAACGACCCACTGAACCACGATTCCGATTTATTATCAATGAACCAATCAGCTTAACCCATACTACCATGCGTGCTTGGCATCCCATATTTAACTACCAATATTCTTGACTGTTTCCAGTCAGGATTCGATCATTCAAAACATTGGTAGGTAGGACGACTTTGATTATGACACGGGGACATCAACGTCCTCAAACGTTCTGGAGGAGTTAAAATGACGAACAAAAAGATAGTCAAGTCCTTTATGTTGACAAATTCTACTATGCCGCGAACCGTCTTGCACTATCTCGAAGTAGTCCATTCGACAATCTTTGGCTGATTTATCCGAAGCGCATATGTCTGTCGCTCTGTTCTCGCCTGACTGAACTTTGATGCATACTTCTGAAGACTAAGGTTTCGGAATCACAGGGAAACCCTTGATAGTATTTTGTAACCGCACAGTCGTGCGTGTTGTAAGGTGTATTTGGAACGACTTCTTGACATACTAGAAAGACTAGGCAATCTCAGGTAACTAGTCTGCTAATAGTAAAGCAAACCTAGTTCATTCATCGAAGTAAGCAACCTGAATGGTTAAAGTCGCTATCCACGGGTTTCATCCTTTATACTTTAACCATTTATTAGGTCCCACGTTCTATTAGTTGTCAAGTGGATACGGTCTCTCACGAGCCTGCGCCAACCGCATAAGGACTAACTCTGCATCGTTCTCCAAGAAAGCTATCACTTGACTTGGACTATCCCACTGTACAGTCTCCGAATCTCACCTACTGACCGCCAAGTTGCCACCCACTTTCAAAGCCGGAAGGTACACCGTGCTTACTTGCAGGTTAAGCTTTGATGCTTACACAGATGATTTACACAAAGATAGAGAGGTATAAACATTGTGTTTAACTCCGAGTAAAACACAGGAACATAAGAACAGTTCAGTCCATTTAAGGTAACTGCTGTCGAATGTCTGTCTTGAGTTTACTTAAGTGGTCTTCATCTGTATACAGTGAGTGCTTGGTCAATCTCCCTTGGTTTCTAAGTTGGCTGTTTTATTCATACATTTTATGCTGAGCGGTTCGATACGAGTAACAACACCTATTACACTCACTATTATGGGTTTGTTAAAAACATGCGACACTGGCAAATGAGGAAAGTGCCGTCTATTGCCACCCTTCTGACTAGTGTCACACCGTGAAACTGTGTGTAGAACGTGATTGCAGCAGACTCAACTGTACAAAAATCTGATGCTGCTAGAAAACTCCCCGATGTTGCATGAACGTCGCGTAATTATAAACGTTTCACGGAATCTCCCGATCTAATGATAGTTGGCTCATTATGACAGACTGATGGTTTGTTGAAAATCGTTTTTCTTGAACGTTATATGTGTTCCTTCTGATTGTTGTGGGAGCTGGCTCCATTATCCAATAGTTTTTGTGTAAATTGCCCTCCAAAAACTAACCGCTAGTCTAGACTTTAGTTCAATTCCTTCCGCAGGCCCTAACGGTTGATCGGCATCCCATTGGTCAGCCAACTTGTTAGTCTACCCTACCTGACACCTCTCATATCCGGTCACAAGGGCGTCCGCGACCTGGTTTCCATCCCGGTAATTGGTCACTTCGCTGCGTATAGCGACGATAAGAACAGAAATTATTTGCCTGACGCTTACACCTCAGACTAGCTTATTGATGGTTGAGCCTACGGTGTCAGGGTAGGTGAAGTTACAACTCCGCGCAAGCAACTGGACTTTTGTTCCACCCTGGTCCATAAGGTATACTGTTTCAATTTTTGCATTTTATCAGCCAAGTTATTCTTCCTTCCAGGTCAGCTAGTATCAGACCAGTGTTAGGGTGGTTGTTGTTGGCTTGATTTTGTCTGGAGTTTGTTTGCTGTGCGTTCCAATTCATCAGTTCCACTGACTTCCCATCCACTAATCAGTACTTCTGTGTAGTGTTGGTCTTGTTGTTGCTAGCTAGACTTGCAGACTGAGGATTTTAATAGTATATCTTCACCCTAGATAATGACAGTTTACAAACTCTATCCCGGATGCACCTGGCTGATTAGCCACAATAGCAAAATTGTCGGATGCTATGTAAATTAAAGGCTCATTTAGCATGTAGTAGTAATGTAGGAACATCCAGTGAAGTACCCACAACAACGTATAAAGTACTACAAGATAACTTCACAGAGGCTTTGCATTTTGTTTGTATCGCGTGTTTGTCCATTGCAGACTCGTGTAGAAAACGGAAGTCCCAATGACACTCAAAAGCCTCCCAATTCAGAAGTGAAGTACTACCAGAGTACTACCAGAGTTTAGTCAGAAATCTGAAAGAATGTTAAACCTAACTGTTGTCTCTGAGTTATTGAGCAAATCAGCCAATGGTATATTCAATCACGCGACTCGAACTGAAAAGACAAACGAATCTTGATGGAATGTTTATCTATTGGAAAACACGTTGGGAGATGAACGCTCAGAGTGATGCGATAAAATGATTGGTCCACAGTAAGTGAAGCACCATTGGTGAGCTACAATGCAAATGAAAAACAATGTAAAGATGCAGTAAATGAATACAACTCTTCGTTTGGCGACTGTCCACCTAACACTACCCACTGGAGTTAACACGTGATAGGTTAGTAATGTTGTGTAACGTGTAACTTCGTTTGTGAATCGTATAGCACGACCAGTATGCTCGGGAACCAAAGGGCAGGTCTCAACGCCAGGAAGCCGAAGGACCAGAAGCGACTTTTGAAACCATGTGTATGTGCTATGTGTGACATGTTACCAGGGCGAGTGACGATACGCTGCCGGTAAACGGGTACGGATACACAACAGCCATGCAAATGAGTGTTCGCGTTCGTTGTTCTGTGTTTTCACATACCTTATAGTGGATTTCGTGCAATAAGCAACTTCTGAGGCCAAGCGTCTTTTGCGATCACAACAATAATAAAACACTTGTGTCTTGTCAGTCTTCCAAGGTAAGGAGAGCAACTACCGACTCTGGCGACGTGTACAAGTAAACAAAGTCGGCAAAATTTGCTGAAGTAAAAATGTGCGATCGACCTTCTGTTAAACAACGCATTCTTTTCGAAGGGGACCGACTGGAAAGTCCATGGGAATGTGACAGCTGCGATCAATTGTGGGTGATGTTTAACTTGAAATTAACCAACTCCCCTACTATTCATCAGTAAACAACACATCGTTTGAAGGGCTGTTGATACGTGTATAGACACGCTCAAACCAATTAAGACCAGGCTAAACGTGGTCAACAAACACTCGTTTAGCGTATTCAACCTGACCGAGAGCCAGCCACGAGCGCTAGAGTCGTGGGAAGAACATGGCAGGACTCTCCTTGATGAGCACATCAGAAAGTTGTCTTATTGTTTGTATTATGATTTTATAGCGACTCTGTTGGAATACTGACCCGAAACACTGACTTCCCAAGGTCGCTCCGTGTCTCAGCGACAAAAGTGAAATAGAGCAAATAATAGTGTTACAGCAAGCCACGCATGACAGGTCAGAAATCTCAATCAGATTGTGTCCAGGCATTCCCAGATCTGATAGGACCTTCCTGAGGGAAAGCAAATCTCTAAATCTAGGTAGAAGACAGGCGTATTGTCAGTCACAGTGTTCCATCTCTCAAGACTAAGACTAATTTTGCCAGTTCATTTCGTAGGTTAAACCAATGGAAAATAAACAGAAGCCATATCTGGGCTTTATGCCGTATGTTACTGCCTAGGCCTGCTCATTTGACATCCATTCCAGCAGCTAGACATATACAAGTGTCGTTTTTGACTCAGTGCATGACTGACCAACCCTCAATGGCTAGTCCTAGCATTCACTACTAACTTTCAGATGGTACCAGTTTCCTTGCATATTGGTCGTAAAAAACCTTATCGGTTGTTCTTGAGTTATGTGGAACTGCAAAGTTATCGTCCACTCAGAATCATCCTGATGTTTTAATTGATGGCTCAACAGTCACTTCAACTTCCCAAACAAAAAACGAGATGCAGCGGTGGCACGAAAACTGAAATAGCAGAACTCGATTAGCTTCCCAGAAAGGAAAGCATACAGAAACCTAGGCGACCAAAAGTAAACTCACAAGAAAGGCATTTTGTTGGGACTTCCGTGTAGTGGCTGTGCACTAATACGAGATCTCTTCTTAACAAAATGGAGAAGTTTCGAATGGTTTGAGATGCGTTAGGACTATTCAGTGTCGATATGGCGAAAACTTGTTACATGACAGACGTTAAAGACAAAGAAATTAGTACACCAGATATGGCTGTTTACCAGTGTGCGAAGGACAACCGGCTCAAGAAACCAGCAGTACGTGACTCGGTTCATCCGAGCTCTCGTGAAACTGTACGGAGCACTGCGCATTTCAACCAATCATCCAGTTGTCTGATCAGTGGGACCTATTGACCCCCGTCTGTTTTACTGGTCAATAATCGCCTACTTGATGACGCTGTACGCAGTCCAACCTCTGCAGGGTTTTCACAGATCCTACTCACTGGTGAACTTAGCTACCCCTACCTTGACTTCCACACCAGTTAGATTCATACTAAACTTGCATCGTCTGTCTTTGAATTTTACAATGCAGTTATGGATCTTTACTTGACAGAAAATGTCAGAGGTCGTTCTGTGAAGGGGCTCTCAGAAACCTTCAAAGCTAGACCGTATTCTAACCAACAAAATGCATTATTAATGATCGTCAGATTAATGCCCCTGTTGGTCATAGTGACGGCGGAGTCAACATAATGCAACTACTAGGTAAAATAGAGGCATTCCATTGACTCGAAACTTCGTAAAGAATTTTCAGAAGACGAACGAGAAATCCCTGATCAAATGTCTTGGCGATATGCGTTGGTTTGATGCCTCGGCTTATCTATCACTCAATGACCATTGCCAGTTTACTGTGGATGCCGTTACATAAACCGTTGACATGTATGTTCTTATCAGGCGACCCAGACGACGGAGTTACAAAACACCACTTCGGCGCTGCACAGGATATTTGCTGATTGTAAAGGGACTAGCTTGAACACGTATTCGTTAGAGTGAACTGAGAAAGTGTACAATGGGTACTGTGCAGTCTGCAACCTGGTAACGAAAGCTGTGTTAGCAACAAACACCACTATCAGCTAGATTTGACCAACAAGTTTGGTATCAATCCAAAACTGTCCTATAGCATCGCTGCGTACATCAACAAAAGCCGTCTAGCAATCTCTCACTTGAGTCACAGAGGTGAGGTGACAGTCTCAAGTTGATGAGCCGCCAATGCTGTTGGTAACCAATATCTGGATGTGCTTGCTACCAGCGCCACAGAATTAGTACACACATCTGGCACCACCAATACGGATGTCATCAGAACAATTACTTTCACACCACAAAGCGTGTTCCAAAAACTAACAACGCTTTGCGAAAGGAAGTCTTCAAGTCATAATCTCATCTTCCTCATGATACTAGTGAAGTGCATTAAAGAGTTGATAAGGTCACTTTGTGAACTTTTTAATCGATCCTCCCGAGAAGGCAAGATTTTCAAAGCCTGGAAGATGTACACAGTGTTACTCGTCTTTAAAGTCGGTAAGCGCAACCAGCCCGGCCAATTACAGGCCGACTGCATTGTCGTCGGTTGCCTCATAGACCACAATGCGTTTGACTGACGATTTACACCAATTCCTAAGAGTTAACATGGATTTCGGGAGGGAATGTCGTGTATTATCAATTCTTTGTTGTTCAGGTGGACTGGACAAAATCGGTTGATGAAGGCAAACAAGTGGTATTGGAATATATTGTTATGTTGTTCCAACGGTCTTTCTTCTATTCATTTTGCCAGTCTCGTACGATTCTTTGATGTTCTCAGAGAAAGTCTCTGAATACACCTTAACCATTTTCTGCTAGACTGCGTGAGCATCATCCTGTGTAGTTGAACCGTGTTGTGACCAAAACGGTCTCAAGCGCGATTGTTGCCCATTTGACCGACTCTAATCATTCTAACTGTTCAAATACACCCGGAGATTTCATCAGAAGTCAAAACGTGGCGAACAAGCTCGTTTTCGGTGTGTCATCTTCATCTGTTGGCTTGCACGCAGGACATCCAGTTTCAGTTTGATGGGAAAATCTATCGCCAGAAGGATGGGGTCGCAATGGGCTCGCCGCTAGGCCCTTTGCTAGCTGATATTTTCATGGGCATGATAGAACAAACAAAGCTAACAGGACTGACAGATCAGTGCGTGCTGTATAAACGTTACGTAGATGATATTTTCTGTATCGTCGATAGCAGCATTGATACTGACTGCCTGTTATCACTGGCCAACTCTGCTCACAAGAAACTGAAGTTCACTATGGAAATGGAACAAGATGAAAAACTGGCTTTCCTTGATGTTGCACTATTGAAACGTGCAGGTGGATCGATTCAAAGGGGCATGCACAGGAAACGGACATGGAATGGCCAATATACCCATTTCCACAGCTTTGTTCCAATGAAACAGGAACGGAACCTGATACGTTGTTTAACGAATCGAATTTGTAAAATTTGTACTGATAACATGCTAGATAATGAGCTCAAGCTCTTATATGAAACGTTTCGCGCCAATGGATATCCGGACAAATTCTTAGCTCGAAACATGGAACGAAGGGAGCCGCAAGACCGTGAGTTTTCTGCTGGACGGAAAGCCATCTATATGAACTTGTCTTACAAGGGCGAATTATCAAGTGTATCGCTAACCAGAAGGCTTGAAACGACCCTGATGAGAACGTTCCATGCTGCACAACTAAGACTAACATTCTCATCTAAGCCAGTGATATCCCTTCACCTCAAAGACGCAGTGCCCAGTAGTGCTACCTCATTTTGTATCTACTCATTCGCTTGTTCCTGTGGAGCAGGTTACATTAGTCGCACAACAATGCGCTTGTCGGAGAGAATACGCGAACACCATCCGGCTCGGCTGACGACCGGACAACAACGAAAGATTTCCAGTGCAATTTTGGCCCACCTAGTTGACACGGGTCACAAGGTCAATGTGAATATCGCATTCAAGCCGACCCACCGTGTCACACGTGTTCACACCAGAGGTGTCAAATGTCATATCTTGGCCGCTGCGGAGGCGATCGGAATCCGGTTGCGAAACCCTAATCTGTGTGCGCAGAAGTCTTTTGTTCACGCACTGAAGTTACCATGGCCTGTCGTCGTTGGAACACTTGACACGGCACCACAGTAACCATGTCCATAATCCCCAAATGATACTAGATTCACACTGTATTAGGTTCCACAAAATCTAATCCTTCTGTCAGTAAAAAACGCCTTTCGGATTAACTACCGAATTTCAGAAATCGATCAAAAATGTTACGATTCCAAATGTTGATCGCTGTCGAGGCCATTAGTATCCAATTACGCAACCCTGACCTCCGCATTCAGCAGTTCGTGCGGACACAATCTTCCCGTCTACAGTCAAACTAGCTCACAACTTGGAACAACGATGGTGTAAGTGATATCAAACACACCGTTCATTGTCTCTATTGACCGTTTTTTGACCAACCCTAGTTTCTGTTCTCATATTTGCCGTGTTGCAATTAGCCTGGTGATCAAACAGAAAACAAGTCTTGTTCGCTAATCTGTCGTTTACGTGACCGATTCAAATGTATATAAAAATCCCTACCTTCGTTCACTTTAAATTTCCTGTTATATGACGGGACCACGTCGAGAACTCAATGACCTCATGTTTGGACTCAGTTTACCTGGCCTCCAATTATGTCGTGAAAATATGTATGTACGAAATTTATGCTCTACCGGCTGCTATGTATATTGATTTCTCAAATAGTACTGGTACCAGTTGACGAGTATATTAACCGTTTTTAACCCAAAACGACACTAAATGGGAACCCGTCGTTTTGAAAATAGCCAAGTCTATGTGTGAAAGTTCTGGGTTCCCTTGTGAACTTTGTAGTTCAGTTGGTGAATTGCGTGTCACGTAAAGGCGTGTGATACCTGAATTGTGTTCGAATACAACTGAAGTATAGATTTTTTACATTATATAATAACGATGTGATAAAGTCGATGGTGAATATTAATAAACGTAAGTTAATCAAAAGCCCAGTTTTGCATATAAAGAAACTGCGGTAAAATGCTGACGAACCGATGGAATTTTCAGCATCCTACACTTCAGAAAAGACCAAATGCTCACTTAAATAAGTCAGGTGTCTCAGTGTGCTGCTTAGTGCATACAGTCGGTAATTGAAGTGTGTCCCTCGTTTCGAACTAGGGCAATAAATATACTGGACGTATCTTGGTTGCTCATACAGCCTAAGGTGCATCCTGCAAACATTTGGTCCCAGTGACCACCAGCGAATTGGTAGACAGCTGTTTCGACCTAGTTGGGTCTCATCAGTACCACACACGCCGCAGAATCGAACCCACAACCCGTGAATAAGTGGCAGACTGCAGTCCAAGCAGTTATCCGATCAGACTGCAAGATCACTGTCACAGGAGTTTTAGGAAAATATGTGAATTAGTTTCGTTAGCTGTTGCGCTTCCTTTCGCTCATTGGCTGAAATGGATCAGCCTATGAACGAAAGGAAACGCAACAACTAAGGAAACTAAATTGTATTCTATCAAATCACTTACAGTTACGGTGATAGTTATGTCAGCGGAACCTATCTCATTAACTTACAGCCGAGCCTCTCCCTCAAAATCATGGGTGCAGCCTACAATATGAACCAATAAGTAAACAAGCAACTGAGCGTGAAACACAATGTACCCAGATTCGAAGCTCATCCTAGAAACAGGCCACAACACTGTTTTATTGTCTAACCCTAAGCCCTAGCTAGTGTACATCAGTAAATCTATGTTCAGAAAGGAAAAACACTCAGTGTTGCGTTCACACAGTAATGACCCACAACATGTGCTTCTTTTGCCAGTGGCTTTTTAACTCTACATTCACTACATTTTATTGTCCCTTTTACGTCCGTTTATTTTATGCTGTAAATGTTTTTCGGAATGTCGCCAGTAGAATAAATCCACACGTTAAAATCCCGCAAGTGGGTTATATTGAACAATTTTGATGGTTCTGAGTTACCGGTGGAGTCAGCAGCTCATTTTTCACTCAAGGATGGCAAGGAATCATTTTGACTACGTTTTCGGTTCACTGTCTGCTGTCCGTGGCAGACGGGTGTCCATCGAACGTTGTTCTCATAGTCAGCTTATTGACCAGAAAAATTAACACTGGCGCATCTATCCCAAGTAGAAGTCAAGTAGAAACCCCCATCATAACGATAAAACGGGCAGAAGTGAAGGCTTTTAACTGTACGTTGATTTAGTTATTTAATGATTTAAATTGTGCTCAGTTGGTTCACTGAAGACAGCAGCTACATCTTGACTGCAAAGTTCTGATCATCGGGCTAACGATTGGATTGAACAGGGATATTCTGTTTACTCTTTTTCCGAAATGACCTGGCAAGTTGAACATTGTTCACCCAAGGTCTTGGATATGATTAATCAGTCATATTGTGAGGTTACTGACGTTGTGGCCAGCATGCTACTCCCACAGACACGAGGGTCGGAGTGAAACTTCCGGTCCGGACGAGGATATACACTACTGATTAGCTCCAGTAAGACTGAAACTAGAGGCTAGTGCCTCCTTTCGAAGTAGGCTAGTCAAAAGTTCCGTCTGAATAAAAGGTCCTTGATCAACTGTAAGGAGAAACAATTTGCTATAAAAAAGAAGACAAAGCTCTCCTTACGGTATTGCGATTCAACTTAGTGAATAAACATTGGTCGGCATGTGGTTTACTATGCAAGCTACGTTCGCCAGTCTGCGGCCGTCGCCTCTGAGCAAGTCAACAAACATAGAACAACAGTTATTTATGCAGATACTTCGAGAGTTATAAGAAGTACTCAAATTCAGACAACCACATGACTTTGAAGCAAATTAAGTCACTTTTTATAAACATGGGGTTTGCAAATATTACAACCAAGCTGTCTTCACTGGCAGACCGAAGTCACCTCAGTATGCACTACTTTTTCATACACCTACCGTGTTAATCTTTTATAAGCAGTGATCCACGTAGGTTGCAGTGTAAAGGTGATACAACGAGCAACCCACATTTTGGTACGTTTATAGCAGGACACTTATATTCATAGTGAGATGCCATTGCGCGGACTTTGTGCCAGTAGCGGGATCCACAGAGTAATCTCTCGCTCAAACAAGATAACACGCTTGTCATCCTACGTGTCTACTTGTTTATAACCTTTCACTTTCTGGGTTCAATACCTGAACACATGGTGCATTACCAGTAGATATAGTTCTCCTAGTTCGTTCATGCGGGTCTCTGTAACCTTTCTAGAGTCAGTTCTATATCCAAAACCATTTGAAAACAAGACCAAGCATCCAGTGCGACCACATTGAGCAGATTTCCCGAAAAAAACGTTGCCCATTGTGTAGAAACATACTTTGTATTACATATCTTGAAAATTATGTTAACAATCTCAACACCACCGCGTATAGTTAACAGCTGAGACCACGTTTGATTCCTACCCATGGATCGATTCTACGCAAAACTTTCGACACAAAGTACAATCACCGTCTTAAGTTTTTGTGTACTGATGCACAACAACCTGGTGTTCCAGCAACCGTCAATAAAACCCATTATGATGTTGTTCCAACGATTCCTCTTCGATCCTTCTGGATAGTCCGGTACGATTCTCTGGTGCCCATGGGAAAAGCCTCGAAACACATTACTCGGTTCCCTCTCGTTTGTTTAGATCATGTTTGTCGCCCAGAACAGTGGCTTCCAGCCAGTGTGTCGTAAGGCAAATGAAACCCAAAGTTACCAGTACATATTTTGTTTACTGGATGAATGATCATAACACGAGTAAAATACAACCTAACGTATGGTTCCAGCTCCTGTAAGATATTTGAAAATCCAGAGTGTTTGACGGCACGCAGCTCTGCGTCAGTAAAAAAAGACAGGAAGGGATTAGACGCACAATGGATTTCTTTGCCTTTTTTCTTGGACCCAAAAAGACGGCAACAGCACTGAAGTCACAGGTCATCTGACCCGAAATTTGATTCTCTTACTTGAGTCCTTTTCCAGCTCTTATCCCAGCCGTGTCAACACAGAAAAGCCCACAGTACTGCATGTTGTTTGACAGTTGTTGAAAGTTTTACACCCATCTCGTTTTCCACGCACAGCTAGCGGTGGGCGGCTTCCCAAGATCAAATCACGTGACTTCAGTATGGGCCGAGAGTGAGCATGTGGCCCCCTCAGCGATAACCGTAGACCAAACGACAACACCAAATTTAGGGGTGGACCGTACGACTCTACAATCCTCATTCGAACTTCATTTCGCTCAGTCGCCCGTGTCGAGAAGGCACAATGAGAATCCTAAAGTGATCCAGTATGAAAGTGAGCGTTATACACCACACATCGTATCGCCAGAACCAGTCAACTTTAGAGGCATCGTTAACCCCTCAGAGGTTACAAGTGTCTCAGAATAGACAGTTTCAGAATAAAATGGTTATGCTAGCTTAGAAACTAAAAGTGATCAAACTAGTTGCTTGACCATGTTAGTGTTAAACGGATTATCATTCACTTTTAGCTAGACCATAGTAAGTGTCTATTTAGTGAACACATATGTGGCAGTGGTGTTTTCATTACAATCCGGTGGGGGGTAACCATATTTGTATATATGGGTTGTGATTGTGATGCGATTGAGAAGGATAAAGAAATTTACGCGATTTTTGTGTGCTTCCTCGTTCCCCTACAATAAACTTATGAACACAATAATTAATCAATAACCCAACTGTTCCGAGCTCAGATATATGTGCTGTGTATACGATACACGACGGTACTAACTCATTTTTAATAATTCAGCCTTTATAGTATGAATGATTCACTTACAGCTTTTAAACATAATTGAAAAAAACACGTTTCTACATGAAACATTCACGTGGTGACAGTAAACACTACTATGCGTCGGATACATGAAGAACAATGAAGCAGCGCACGTTTTTTTCTACATCCGCGTTGTCTCCGACCCTTCGATTGACCTAGCTAGGTACCTTTTGTGTGGATTTATTGGTTTGTCTGTTTGAGCCGGTGAGAAGAAATTAATTGGTTTTCATGTCTACGTCACACAGTTCAAGTCAATTCATGTCTAAGCCAAAAGAGGGTAACTGGTCCACAATAACAACTGATACAATAGATAAAACCCGTTCTACTCTCTCACACCCCGTGTTGTGTGTATATGTGTTCGTGTGAGTGAGTGTGCTACAGTCCCATCGATCGTTGCCCCCATGTCCCCCACTCTTTAAGTTAGGCTCCCTGCACATGCCTCAGTCATTTTTGCCACAGTTACAAAAGTTGGTAAATGCAAATTGTTTTGTTCAAAAAACATCCGTCGTCACGTTTTCTAATTCAAGAACGTTGAGTGGGGTGACTTAGTCATGTGGATGAACATAAATATTGTGATTTTATATTAAAATGCTGGTGGTTTGCTGACTGGTATGTTTGAGCGTAACGATGTAGTGAAGAAAACCGTTACCAGAACGAATGCCGAATAAAGACATCCATCAAGCAATTAGCAAGTTTTCCCAAACACGTCCTAACACCATGGCGACCGTTAGCACACCAAATAACATCACAGGATAGTGCTTATTATACACGGAAAAAAGCAACCGTTGGAGAAGAATCAATTACAGATCATTACATGCTAGTTGTTCAACAGGCATTTGATTTTCCTGTTAGCTGAAGTTACTGGGAGAATTGCCTCTCGAAATATACTGGATGGCAAATTTCTGGATAATGTCGTGATGCGCTGTAAAAATATAGACAGGAATTTAATTGTTGACTACTAAATATTGGCTGTAAATGACCTACCACGTTGCTTGGTGAACGAAGACAAACCTAAATTTACGGCAAAGACCTTCATTGTTCATTTCTTATCTAAATGCCGTCGTTCCCGTGTTCACATTTTCAGGCTAGAATTCTAGTTTGGTGATCAGCGAGATATCTCTTCGCACATGGTATACAGTTTGACAGTATGTTTGGTTAGTGTAGTTTAGTACAGAATTTTGCGTAACACATTTCGACAATTCAGCCTATTTTTCTCAGTGAAGAGTATTTCGTTTGTTTGTGTTTCCAGCTGACCACCGGCTTTAGGCACGTGCCCACTCCCCATAGCTACTTTTATGTACTTCACGAAATGTCTGATTAACTCTTTTCAAACTGTTCAGCCGTCAAGCTAATAATTGTTGTTCCCTGTTGTTGTCTTGCCCGCAATATTGTTGACAATCATTTGTCCATGCTATCTCCGTCGACTTGGTCACATCAGAGTCAAGGTATGAACAAGGACTAAATGTACTGGACAGTCCATTTGAGTTTCACGCGCTCAAAACAATTCCCACTACTTTGTTCTTGTGAAAAATGCTGCTTGATTCGTAAAATGCTCGGAAATGTGAATTCATTTTATACACAACGGACTCCAGAGTATGGCTTCCTTGTATTAACAAATATAAGGTGGATTTGGGCTTCGATTTTCAACTGTCACGAAGGCACGAGGTGGACTGTGCCTGTCCACCCATTGCTGTTATAACAGGTTACGAAGGCATCATACCTCTTTGTTATGAGCAACTGTGTAATGAACACCAGCCGAGCTTAAAGAGGGACACAGCGCGTCCCTTGACTTTTTATTCGAGTTGTGGGCTTGCAATTCAGGGATATATATAGTGCAGTATCAGATTAGTTTCTCCTGGCGGACCCTTCTCCCGCGTATCTGTCCCGTTTGTAAGGATTGTAGGTTCACAGATTGTTACAAGAAGAAGGATCACCGCCTGTACGTTGGTCGGGCGAAGTTGTGTTGGACGTTTCGTAGACGTAAAGAAAAAGCGAATAAATTGAAACTTCAGTGAAGCTGCTGGCATGCAGTCATGTCAGTAAGGAACAGTACAACGCCCCGAAACAACTTTCCATATACTAAACACATTTAGTGACCTACGGGGATGTGCAGGAGGGTAGCTGGGAAATTTGTAGTGCAAGCTGTTTCTCATGAGTGTTGATCGAGTCGAATTTCAAGCTCCAAGTCAATCGATTCAGTCGTGACCACAGAGTTAGGCAACGCGTTCCAACGTGAACAGGCGCATAATTGTAAGTCAGATCCACCCATAATCCAACTGCAGCGTTCATCCTTGTTTAATGGGAGGCCAGCTGCCAGTGGATGATATAAGTTAGGGAGTATTTTGTAGGTGTGGATTAAGTCTCTTCTGTAATATGCTGAAAAGTGATCTAATTCCGACAGTCTTTTTGGATGGGAGACTTTCCAGAGCTGCATAACTCTTCTAGTGGGCCGCCACTGAACACTTTCAGTAAGTTTTAGCGCTTTTTAAGATAAGGGCAACATACTTGTGTGCTCGGTTCCACATATGAGCGGGCTATGGAGCCGAACGTAATGAGAAAGCCTTCAAGATGAAGCGCTCCACATTTTTTTCCCTAAGTGGTTCAAGGTCAATTGTGTCACTTGGCCACAGCCGTAAAATTTGCGGACAAACTTAGACTGTCTGTAATCGGGGTTCCTAGGTCTCGTTCTCGTTCATATCGGTGACATATTCTACATGGGCAGACTGTTCAAATTTCATGAGCATCCAGTAGATCTGAGGATCTCTTTCGGAAGTCACACCACTCCGTAGTAATGAGTATGAGGCGTACTACCTTGACACTGAAAGAACCATTTATTGGAAACCACTGAACGTAGTGCTATTGATCGAAGGGTTATTAAGTCCGTCCTGCATTCACCTTTGAAAGTATGTGCAACTGTGAACTGTTTTCGGTCTTTTGTAGACGGTCAACTGTCAGGAAAAAATTGAAACCTATTGCTGGCGATTCTACTGAATCGCAAGCATGACCTCTGATACCAACTCTGCACACATACGTGTTGTAGAAACAGTGTTGGTCGCTTACAAATCTGAAGACATAATTCAGTAACAGAAGACTGCATGATTTACCATTCGGTGAATTTCGCTGAATCTCATCAGGTGCATACTACAGATGTGTTTATATAGCACAGTCAAATAAAGTTAGGGAAAAAAAGCAAGACCACACACGCAGACACAAGCAGTGAAGTCGCTCATTCATCATAGCCCCATCAGCTTGATACCGTGTCTCTCTGATGACAAAGATGGGTTGTCATCTAAAGATAGCAACATACTCAGAGATGTAAAGTAGTCGTCGATTTCTGGTTACGCAGACGACTTTAAGTGTGTTGGCCGTGATGACCTTCTGTCCAGAGGTCAGCAAGTGATGTACGATCAGAGATGTTGGCTGCTTGCGTCGTACCGGTTGCGTGAACTTAAGTTGCCTGGACCTACTTTACCTCACGTTCAACCCAAGCAAGAAGGTTTTCATCTTCTCGACTGTGCCCACCTAGTTTGTTTGGCACCCGAACTGAAACTGATAACTATACCGGTAAACAATGACAAATAATACATCCGTATGGATAAGTTCGCCAAAGGGTTGAAGTCGTAAACTGTCAATCTCACCCCGTGTGTGTGAAACGACTTCGCTGCATAGAAGCACACAATTCACCTTCGGCTTCAGTGTGAGACCGTGTTGATAGCAAAACCAAGCCTCTTCCCTTACAGCAAACGTAATGCGATTGCGCCACGGGATGCATTCAGCAACAGTAGTCTCAGTCTGATGCATTACTTTTGCAGGTCAATTTCCTATGAGTCGAGTTAAGCTCCTCATGACTGAAGTGAAATTCACCGTGGCTCGGTTTAAGCTCCAGAGTTGTTTGCAATTAAAGTTTAGTGATAGGTTTTCAACCGAATATTCCGCAGAAAGAGACATGACTTCTTCATTCCAGTGAAGACCGCGGTAACTTAAAGTGTTTCGAAGTGGATGAGAGTTGAGATAGCATGACGGTTACCAAAGCCTAACAACAAGCTACCAAGCGTACTAACCACTCTTGTTTAACGAGTTCTCTGATGTTTCCGGTACTGTCCATAGACATCGGCTGCGAACGTCAATGCTGCAGATGGGAAGTTTTGAACACAGATGACTTAAGTGAACCGAAGCGCCGTCTGCAACCTGGCCTGTACAGACTAGAACGTATCACGAATTGCTACATTATTTAACTGCTTTTCATGTGCATCTAGAATTCTGTGAATCAGCTAGTTTGACCTAGGCAATGAATGCAACCAACAGTGTCTCTACACCTGTTTCAGATTCATCTCTCAAAAGTCAACGACTTTGACTGAATATATAGAATTCATAAATCTTCATTTCACCAAAACTATTTAAAAACTCCCAAACCAAATATTCAAATTAGAAGAACGGATATACGGATGAACCCGTAATTCCGATCGTTCAGGTGCAGGCTAGTATAACTACAGAGAAGTTCTCCATAAATCGTACTCTTCTAATGTCGTAAACTTTAAAATATACCCAAATTTCTCTTTTCACAGCTTCATTCATTACAGGAACGTTACTCTCGTTCGCAACTCGCTGCACTTTTCCATGTGCGGTGGCTGAACTACCTTCACGTAGAATGAATGAAGCAACCCGTCGTTTAGTAGGTGACGGTTTATCACAGATTACCTTTTACTCTGGTCATCCAGACTACTTCACATAATTTCATTCTGTCTATTCCTCTGGCGAATCTTCGAAATAAAAGACTTGCTTAACTGGACTACACAAGTGTAAAACCTATGATAAATTCGTCCTAGCCGAGAAGCACTGTGCTACCAAAGTGACAGTTCATGTGCAAATGCTCAAAGGTAACGTTCGTACAGACCGCTTTGTTTCACATTATTGTTCATTCTGTCCATCAGGCTACTTGGTTTGAGCCCATGCGCGGTTATGTGAGGTCAATGTCAGGTCGTGGATGATTGCGGTAATCATGACAAATGAAGAATACTTGATCAGCGGGTAAAACAGAACGATGAACGTTCTGATCTAAGGACCAACCAAATTGGGTTTGCGTACCAGATGACCTGCCTGGCTTGAAAGCAAGCGCTCCGGTGAATCTAGAGGAGCGTACGGTGGGTATCGTCTGAAAAATCTCAGCGAATCAGTTGACGTACTGATACACTGGGTTATTTTGTACCCACCGTATTGTAACATGCGGTCGAAACCAGCAAGCGCGCACAAGTTGAATTTGAGTTGTGTGACGGGACGTGCTGCTGTGTTGGTGACGCCGTTTCTGTTTGTGTAACTCGTGTGCCTGGCTTACTGGGCCTCTGGCTCACGCTTGTCTGCATTGTTTCCTGTTACAGTATTGTTGTTGGAATCCCTCCTTCGAAAAAACGCTGTTCCCCGGTGTCTCCACGTTGCTCCAAAATCGATCCGTAAAGTGCGACGGACAATCAGAACAGAATCGGCTGGCTTGCATGTTATAGTATCACTGGATTAACGAATAGCGTGAATGCTCTGACCATCAACCCGTATTTGGACGGTCGATTGTTAACGCTGGAGCAGGTATATTTGATGTCCGAATTTATGAATCCCAAAAGAAATGACTTAAGGGGAGTCTTTTCTAGGAAGACGGAACGTGCATCATCAGGTCGGACTGTGGCTTATTTAGATGTGTGAAACCAATGTCGAACTCCATTACACTAGGATCCAATGAAGGGTTGGTCGTGGAAGCCGAACAAGAGCCACGGTTGTGAACAGCCGCCGTTCGAATCTTCAAAGAATTGGCCTCATCGATTAACCTGGGCTGGTGCATTATACATCCAAACGCGAATTTTAAGAACAAGATGAGTCAACAATGGATGCGATATTTACCAAATAAATTATATGTACGATCTGCTCGCTCTTTAGATACACTTTTTGACAATTCATAATTTCCTTCTAGTGTTCATTGAACCACCGTACATAGGTAACCAACCACTCCTACTCGCTCCGTATTCCTCAGCACTCGCTCCCATTGAGGGAGGCTGGGGCACTGTGAACTGTAATTTGAAACAGAACACGAGAGAGATATATCAAGAGGTGCAGTGTGTTCTCTACAAACACCCTCACACAGCAGCTGTGTTGAAAGCGTTTCCTCAAAACCGCTGCTGAACACGTAAATTGTCCTACTTTGCCGAAGTATTGCCGATGGATAGTGAGCCATGTTACTGAACGGTATGGCTAACAACATCATGCAGATTTGTAAGTTCCATATTATTAGTTATGGTCAGAAAGGTATGGAGAGATGAAATCGTATAGGCATATATCAATATGCAATGTGTCTACATCCCACCAGCCGATCTATGCGAGTCCGGGCAACTTGAAAAAAATTCGTTATGGCCAATTGCCGGTTCTTCCGTGTGTCAGTTCGGGCCAAGCGTTGATGTGTATAGAACAGAAAGCAGCTGGCACTCTTGTTTACTCTAAACAGTCCAGACACTGGAACTGATCGCGTCATGACATAATTCGTTCGGCAAACTCGGTGGTCTGTTGCTTGGCTTTGATTACTGCAGGCCATTTCAATTCCTATGGAACCCCATCCAGTAATTGCAGTTTACACTGGAATAGTGAAGTCACATCTCTTACTGCCAACTATTCACTGAGAATCCTACAGATACGCTATAGTGGCAGACAGTCTTTGAACTTAAACTCAGCCAGGTCCACTCACAGAGACCTTGATTCATTTCACGGGGAACTTTCTCCGAAAAAGGATGACATGATACGTATTTCCCGTTCAGTGTTTCAATGCAATCAGACTTCCGGTTCTAAGTTTTTAGGTGTCTCCGTGTTTACTTGGTTAAGGACACTTTAGGAAAACATGGTAGCATCAGGGATTTTCTCAACGCTGATTTGCGCGAGCTGATCTAGGAAGAATGTGGTGTTGAAGCTAGGCTATTCAGTTGCACTGAGCTATGCAGATGTCGCTGCGAAAGTCTCTCGATGGCAGTAAAGCATGTTGTCAGGTCCCTTAAAAACAGTGAAATTCAAAACTTTCACTGTATCTTGACATAGTTCTTCTCGTTATGAAAATTCATGCATGCATTCGATTAGTATATTTTGTTGGACTTGTGGTTGTCAAAGTTCGAAAAAATTAAATACTTGTCTCATGGTTAGAGTGTTATGTTTGGAAAAGGTGATCCCAACCTCTTTTCGATCACCAGCCCCGGAATTTCATTCAGCCTTTCCTAGCGCTTCCCATAAGTATTCCGAAGTAACAAGGGCCGTTTGTTAGCACAGCCATTCCGGCGTGAATTTGACGAAGGAAAAGTGGATTAATTGAGTTAGGTGATGAACATAATACCATTTCAAATAGTGTATGGTCTCTTAATTTACTAACAACAAATTAAGTGCTGTATCCTTAACACAAGACGGTCGAGTTTCGTTGTCAGCTGGAATGGACAGTTTGGCATTTCCGTTAACTGCGATCAACATATCCAGCACAAGTATCGATTGGAACCGACGAGCCGTTTAATATTTCAGATATTGTTGAAAGTTTTGAGATTCTGTTCGTCACAGACTGCCGTTCACTTTGGATCAAGGATTATGCATTCAGTAAACTTTTCCGCCAACCCACTTTCGAAATAGGCAGTAGACCCGAGTTACTCTCTTAGCGAAATCCATTAATAGGGTGTATCCTTTCCCATTTCAGAGGTCATATCCCTGCCCTTGTGACTGTACGGCTAACGTGCTATCAGCTACTCCGGTTATCTGACAATTAACATCACCATGCAATCGTATGTGAACGCTCACCCACGATCCCACGTAATTAATGTTCGGCTTGTCCGTTAAGTTGAAGAAAACCAAGAACACCATAGTTCTTGCCCAATCCATCTGATAGCTCCGTATCTCCAGACCCACATTTATATCAATATTCCATTGTGACCAGTTTCTCTCTTGCTTGACACTGCCATGTGGTGGCCAGAACAAGGAACCTATGTGCCGTGGGAGTGAATTCCTCATTCAGCTGAGAGTTGTCATTCCGAATCTCAACGCTGCTAGTTCTACCTGATAACTACAAACAGTGAGAGTAAGCGTTAAGGCCTATTTAAATCAGCTAACAAGTCTGGTCCGCGCCACTGTTACTGGCAAAAGTTGGTTTGTGATGGATCGCATTTCTTCAACCACTCTTACTGTACTAAGTTACACTAATAAACTAACCCTTTTCGTCAATCTGTAGAAGGTTCTCTATAAACCTTTTCCGTCGATTTGTTAAAATATATCTGTCTTTAATCAAGGAATGCTTAACACAACCCTCACTTGGTATTCAAAATAGTTAGTGTGTCAGGTCGTGTCTGTCAGTTGATCGTTTCGAATACTGCTACCTTCGTCATATAATGAGCACAAGAAAAAAAGAACAATTGTCTTTTATATTCAGTAATTACTTATCATGCATGAAAAACGTTAAGTGACTACGGTGTGTGTGTGTGTGTGTGTAACCGGACGTGTTCAAATCGTGATTGATGTACAAACTAACTAGTCGTCACATCGGACCAGAAACGAGGTAGTCGGTAGTGGGGTCATAAGATCACAGAAGTGTACCGGTTGAACGAGTAATCAGCTAAATCGACAGCCTTTGAGTTCGGGGCGTGATCGATTGGTCTATGTCACCGTCTACAATCGTTGTCTGAACTTTTAAGAATGCCGACTGGACACCCGCAGATCTGCCGGATTGCTGAGTCTCGTAACACAACTGTCACAGGCATGTAACACCATCCACTGTATCTTCCTAAAGTGTTCAGTGGAGAACGAAATTAGACTTTGGAAAGACTGATCCTCACAAACACGCTTGTTGAGCTATACACTGCTTATCAGCTTCATTCAAATTATGCAACACAGGTTGACGGTGAGTGAAAAACAGTTCGTTATGTAGGACATGTCCGAAGGTCACTCATACGAACCGATGGGTCTCATTAACCGACTAAGTCATAGTTTAGAACTATACGAGACAGACTCTAAACATATCGCGTAACAAGCTAAAATTTTTACACTATCTGTGTAGCCTAACAGCTTAAATCAAGGGAATGGACAACAGAAGCTTTCACATACCAAAATAAAGCGATAAATATGATTCTTTCTTCATACTAAAAGTATGACACACATTAGGAAGTCGGTAGCCAAAAGACACCGTTGAAAGAAACTACCGACAACTAAGGCACAAAGTTTTGGTCTTCAGTTTGAGGGCTCAATATTTTTCCAGCAGATGTATTCAACTGATCGGAAGGCGTACTAGGCTCTAACGTTGGAGTTCACTGCTGAAACACGAGTGCAAACGCTAACGGACGTAATGGGCTACGTTACGCTGTAATGGTCTTATACAACAGTAAAACACAATGGTTTGAAACTGTGAGTTTATGTCTAAGACTCACTCAACAGATGACCCTGCTAAACTGCGGTAAGCAAACAGTAACGATTCCAACTAACTCTGACTTTGTTTGTAATTCAAACTAACATAAACCATTTGCAATTGGCATAGGCGTCAATGATGTATATCACTTCATTAGTTGGAAAATTGGTGAACAGAGATGGTACATTAAAAGACGCAATTACGCTGTGTGTCACAGTGACACTTGAGCTCATATCCACAAACTGAAATGTGTCCTTCAGGTCATGACAGTCGCGTTTGGATCGTACCAGTTCGATAACTTCCACCAGCCACTAAACAAGTATGTGATGAGGTGAGCTGACCATTACCAAAATTGGTCTGAGCGGAACGCCACCTTTGTAGGTTGTTGACAAGCTGTAGATACACGGAATCATCGAGCCCGCAGGTGTCGATTGAAACAAAATTTTTTGCTCGGTGTTCATTTCTGACCGAGTGGTCTTCAACCTGCGTCAGTCATGAGTACGCAAGTTTGGAAAACTCTGACTGATTCAAGATTGTGGGAATAACTTAGCACATGGTAATTGCAAACACGCACGTGCTTAGTTGGTTCCGATCACTGAGCCATCATCTCAGTGAAAGCTTTCTGTCGTGAAATAAATTTTCACTCTTTTGCTCTGAATCACTAACTAGGTCGAAAAAAGTGGGTCGGCAATCTGGTTTTCGACATTGCAAAACCTTGTTTGAAAACCACCGAAGAACATGTTTTGCAGATTGTTTCTTGGACATCTAAAATGGTAAGAGTATTATCGCTTGAAACACTACCAGTATCGATTATTATGAACAGCAATATACACGTCTTCGTTCAAAGGAAGAACAAACGGTGATACCAAAATTAAGCAACAGATATGTAAAAAGGAGGATGTGAAAACAAGCTGTCAGTCAAATATGGGGCGCTAGATGGTTAACAACACTGAACAACTGACAACTCCTTTCACAGTAGTCCAGTCATCATATGGAAAGCTACATACGTTGTGTGTAATAGACAAATTTCAGAAAAATAAAAAAAGATTGCAAAAAAACAAAAGAAGAGGTAAAGTAAACCGTCAGTCTCACAAAATCAGAAGTTCTTCAGGGCACAAGAGTGCTATCACAGTCAAGACTCACACATTGTGACAGGAAAATGACCTTCAGGGTGAAATAACCATCAGAAGGTAGTAACAATTAACGCCAGGTTCCCTGCATAAATGTGTTACAGATTTTCAGGGAACCAAGAACAATCAGTAGACATAAATCTTTGACTGTGTAAAGGAGCAGTCACAGGCGAAGAATAGCCCTACATGAAGAGGGAAATATAAGCCCGCGAAAAGAGATGATCACAGGTAAATCAGAAACAGAGGTCACGTCACAACCCAACTTATGGAGGACCGATTGAATGGGGACATTATGAGAGTCGGTTCTGTACTTCGTGATCTTGTCCGTCCAGGCAAATTGGCTTCGGTAGTCTTCCACCATACTGACGTCAAGCAACACAGCGGCGCCGTCACGAGCCGCGATCACACCGGGTGTGATGAACGAACTCGCCGTTGGTACTCGTAACTCCTCGAAAACTGGGTGGCCCAGATTGCGCAGCCATTTCGCCTGGTCCTTGGCCACGGGGTTGTGCCGAGCACAACGCATATCGTGGGTGATCCAGCATGATTGCAGAATATGAGCAAGGCTTTCTGGTTGACCTCAGTTGCCACGACGGAGAACAGGGTGGTCACTTCGGCTACCTCGTGAATTTCGGATCTTAGTCCGCAAGAGACTACGTCTGGGTTAGATGGCACGAATAAAGACTCTGGGGAAGATGTGGTCTGAATTGAACAGCCAAGGACTGAAAAGTGGAGAGAGAGAAATTCCCCGAAGACCACGTCCGTCTAGCGAATGATAGAGTTTATCCATCCATGCCGCGTGGGTTTCCTCTGTATTCGTTACTACCACACCATAAACGCGTATTGGGGAAATTGGCATATCTCATGATAGGGCCAAACGAATCATCTTTGACCACATTTAGCGGAAGTGGACATTGACTGGATATAACAGTCTCTCCATCCGTGATTCGTGTGAGATGAGAATAATGGTGGACAAACTCGGGATGCCCAGACCATCCAACCTAATTGGGGTGTGGATGTAACTAATTGGTGTGTCTTTGGGGAGGCGGAGCCAGTACCGAAAAAATTGGCGAATTGTATTGTCCATAGCTTTGAGCGTGCTACGTTGTGAGCGATTCGTCTTAGGGATCAGATGTTGATTCAGGAATTCTATGCGTTGATGTGGCTTCAATGGCGCTTTGGGTGTTTCATCCAGCATCGTACAAGGTTGCAGTCAGTGATTCTTGAATGCCTCCCCTTTCCAGGTGAACGGGTTACCTAGATAGGTCACCGTATCAGAGTCACTTAATGAGTGGATAATGTCCGGGCCGAAGTGAATAGACTCATCAGAGATAGATGGTCACCGTGGATGACCGTGAGCTTAGTCGTGTACGTGTTGATCTTCAGCCCGGATATTTCCATGGCACTAGCGGCGGTTGCAAGCTTTTCGTCGTAGGCGAAACCGTTAACCAGTGCATCGTGGAACTGGTAGTCAAGATCTGGTCGAGATAGATGCAGCACCTCATCCATTGCCATGATGAATAGAAGCGAGGAGAGTGGGTCACTCTGGCGAACACCACGCTGAGACCGGAGAAAGGGCCTTTGAGCGTGGTACAAGCATTCCGATAGGAGTCAGCAATGTAATGCGGCAGAAGTGGAAGAACACCGAAACCTCGGGCCGATGTGATAATCGAATCCTCTGCGATAGAATCGAACGCTTTGAACACGTCGGTAAAGGCCGCACACAGACTTGAGGACGTGGTACATGAGTTCCGGTGCAGCGCATGAAGCAGTGAGGTCGTCTCGAGGCAACTGTCACGGTGTAGGAATGCGAACTGAAGAGCGGGCAGTTTTAGACGCGCATTCCAACGATCAGCCAATATCTTGTGAAAACAGCGTATCAACTTTGAAGATCCGGCGATAGGTCTGAGCTCAGTGGGAAATGAAGGATTATTCACTTTGGATACAGGCGTGATGTGGGATTAGCATAAGTGGATTGGACAACCTTGGGTTAGCAATTTGTCTAAACCCGGAGTGGTGTTTTCCATGTTCTTCAAGGCGCGCGATACTTTTTCTTCAGTGATCGGGTCAACCAGAGACCAGTCCGGAGGCAAAACCGTGAAAGATGGTCGCTCATCAACATGCGGATGAGCCGACAGTACCTCAGACCAGTATTCGTTGGAACTATCCGGGAGGCTGCGGTTCGTCTTGTAGGCAGTTTTCCAGTTGTCAGAGAAAACTGCAAATGCAGCATCTTTCTTACGCTGGTGGTACAGCGTTTGAATTGCTGCATAGTTAGCTCTCCATATCTGCTTCCTGGTTAAGTGGGTTCCCACGTTAACACGACCACGTCGTCGAGTGACCAGTTGCCAGGTGTACGGACAAGCTTGTGAGACATGCATGTTGAGCAGCGACTTAGCATGTACCATTGTGAAAATGCCTACCTGAAGACCGCAGGCAATAGCTAGTAATTCATCGCTGTGTGAGAAAGTCTCGCTGTTGGACCCCAGTTGGGTAATCGCTGTTTGGATCAAACAGGTAAACCCCTCAGAGCGATCAACAGTTTAGGACCAAATATGCAATGTCGTGTTGGTTTGCAAGACGGTAGTTGGATCGGTAACAGGAACAGTATTCATTTGCCAATTTAGCGCATACAGACGCGTGCGAATGCCCTCCAAAGTACGACCTGGAAAATGTGAGAGGAGCCGATGATGAAATTCGTGTAGAGTGGGGCACGACGAAGTTAATGCATCGGCACATCTGAAAAGGGAAGCCGATTCTTGCTGAGAGCAATTTGATCCGGCGGTTTTTATGCACAGATTTTCCCAAGGTTGCGATCAACGGAATGTACATCCCTTACTATAGTGACTGAGACCAATTTTAATGAGAAAGCTGCGGACACAGTCGGCCCAGTCAAAGATTGTGACAGGGGTGGATGTCCACTTTCTGCTCTGGACTATCCCTGCGTCGATGCATACGAGTATGTGCCGACAGACCAGATCTAAGCAGGTGTACTCCGCTCGCTTATTCTGTGTACTGGTAGATACCTGCACAGAGGTGCTGACGATAATTTCATTGTCCTGATCGAATGTAACCAGAACATTTGAACCAGATAGAGCGGTTGGCCCTCTTTAGAGTTGCTGAGCTCTCAGCTAGTTGAGGTTTGAACCGAGACCGTTCAGGCAGCACCACGAGGAGGTGGCTCAGCGCGCTGATGATTATGTTAATGATTATGTCGAAGTAGCGATGCTAGTTTTTGAGTTCAATACTTCCAATTCTAGATCATCTAGTTCCCCAACTCACCCCTCGCTGACATCACTTCCTGAAACTATTTTTTAATAAATAAGTTCTGTTCAAAATATAAATTCCGTTTACAAAATACTAATTGATGTGTAAGACAAGTGCCGTTTCATTCAACAGATAAATAAGTTTATATCCAACTTCAGTATGTCGCAAGTGAGCAGGTTAGGTTCCAGATAGGCAAACGGTGTCGTGTAATCAGTCGGTTACAGCCTGTACAGTTAATTCGACTCCAACTCTCGGATCGATAAAAAAAACTCGTAGTTAGGTAAACTAACCACTGCCAGCACCGTGTGGGTAACTGAAAGCAGACATCATTGAATAAATTTTCCTGTGGTCTATGTATGTGGTGATATGATGTCAAAAATATTGTCTCCCTCCCTGTACGTCCCAAAACTCCTGAAGTAATGGTAGATGTAGGAAGTTTCCAACTGTGAGACTTATTCAGAATGGTTTCCACTCGCCGGCACTGTCCTAAAGGGCTGTCCACTTTTATGCTTTCCCCTTTGACGTCGCTGCGACTCATTAAGTAATGTCAAATTCCGTAAGCACTTTTCCTGTGGTGTCTATTTATACAATGTGAAAAGTTACTGATTTTTTTAACGAGGTCAAAGTAACCTTTAAAGGCTCACTAATTGTCAACAGTTCTTTAAAAAAATGTCGTGATGACGATTTGATGGTGAGGAATGTGCACGGGCTTCGGACAGTCTAAATCTTATAAGCATCTTTGCCGGTGTTTATAAGTTATGCCACAGGTCTTGACTACGTTAATCAACCCTGACAGTTGTTAAGTGTTCATGGTGGTGCGAACTGGTGGAACAGTAGCATTCTGAAAGCTAGATCGAAGTTTGTGTTTTCATACATGTACGTAAGCTTTCACAGGAATGCCTGGGTATAGTGTGTGTTCATACAGCCCTGTTGCTTTGCAAAAAGTGTTCACGTTCACTTGGACGCCAGTGTACGTCACGATATCAACAAACAATGAAGCTTCGGGTAGCTATCTGTATATCACTGATGAACAGAAGAAGATTTTGGTTTTTATTTAAATTGAACATCCCGCATAATTGACAGTAATCATATAAATCCAAAATCTCCTACTACTCATCAGTAATCAAAATATCGCCCAACAAGTTAGTGATTTCTGCGATTTCAACTTGAAGAGGCGTCATAGCTATCGGGTAACCTGAACAGTACTCACTAGCGAACGTGGCTGAGCGTTCACGTATGATGTCTCGGTCGCGCCTATTGTGATCTCAATGACACAGTGGATAAGACGGTCGCCTCATGAAAGCCTGGTGGGAGTTCTAGTCCCGACCGTGGAGAGGACATGCACTACTGATGACCTGCTCTAACAAGAGCGAAACTCGTGTTTTTGTGCCCCTTTTTGTGACAGGCTGAATGGAAAATCTATGGGAATTCGTCGGCTTCGGTCAGTTGTGAGTGATGTTCAAGTTAAATCTGCAGATCGCTGTACTGAACTCAATCCCAACTTTCTACAACTGAGACGTGTTTCGTAGCTACTCAGTTAAGTGGACTTAATTTTTTAAAATCGTGATCATATAAAACAGCGGCGCTGCTGTCACCTGTTTGTTCACTAATCAAACCATTTGAACGGGGAGTAAGTTATCTCCAATTGTGATATAAGCTGGTCAGGACTGGCCTAGGAAGTAATCAGTGGAACTGGTCCAGTCAGCTTCTATCATTTGAAACTTACAGTAAGTTACCTCGTATCGGTGTTATCATGGGTTCGTGTTGTGACACGAAATATCCACTTGTGTCTTGAATATATATAACCTGACCAGTGTCTACTTTTTAATACTGTACGTCTATAGTGGTTTTCTAGTCTTGTGTTGTCAGTAGAGTTAATGTTGTCCCCAAGTAAACACATACCATACGTCGTCTATGTGCCGAATTTACAAATAATATGATACCACTGCGAAACGCTAACCACCGCTCGTTGATTCTTAAATGTCCCTTATGGGCAACTTTACGAATTCGCTGTTTCACCAATTTCGTTTCGAAATTGCTTTGAGCATCAGAGTAAATTTGCGTTAATTGGCCGGATGTCAGTTAACAGTCAGCTCTGTGTCAGTGAGTTGAACAGTTCGGTCCAGGCAGAAGCACATCACTTACGTTCCCGCTGATCGTAAGCCAGATACGGCCAAACGATGAGTTCCAACGAACTTTACCACAACGTACTGAACGCAGCTAGTGATGCTGGCTAGGGGCCTGAGTGCCTAAGTTGGTAGACTTACAGCTGATGAATGTAGTCTAGGTGACTATCATCCCGTAGCCGCCCACCACACTAACCGTAGTGAACACCTGGTACACGAATGCGTAGACTACAACTTTTTCTTGACGAGTATCGGCTTCCGGTACGTCGAACGTCGACGTGCCACCTGCCTTCCACCATTGACCCAACTGGCCATGGACTTCAACAGACCACTTCGGCACTAGGTATTGTTAACGAGGCTGCTTGAAATACTAAGTCAACCTAAAACGCGCGTTTGAATTCAGGCCACAGGTTTGCATGCATTAAAATCGCACTAGGTTTAACGGAACTCCCTTGGCGTTACCGGCAACCGTTTGACATGACCAGAATGCTTGAAATGCTTGAAACTCTAAAAATGGCACAACTTTGCAATGTTTCTTGATGCCCACACTCAAGCCGACACTTCAAGATCCGTCTCGTCCTTGTTTGGACACATCAGGTAGGAATGGTGTGGATAGGGGAGTGGAACACCTACTTTTCGCGTTACGAGTCAACACTCTTATCCGCTAGGCCATCAGTTTTATGACTATCGTTTGTGACGGGGGAATTTGTGAGTATATTAGGTATAGCTTGTTTACACCCCGTTAGTGTAGATGGACAGAGTCTACCAAAGTTTGCTAACTTTTGAGCATGCAGATAACTTCTGGGGACGTGGAAGCATGTTGGGTATGCATTCATAGGGCCATGCATAAAGCAGGCATCACGTTGTGTGGCACCACCGTTCCATTCATTGAGTCACAAACTGCTCTCTTGAACTTCATGAAGCTTGTCTGGGGATTTCGACTGATTGAGAAAATAACTCAGTTACCAGGGTAGCTAATTGGAAACTGGTAGAACACCTGTAAGAGTACGAAGGGGCTTGATGGTCAGCACACCCAAATGAGTTGGAATCACCCGGAGCATTTAAAAAAATCCTCGAAGTTACTCCGGTTTATTCTTCATGGATACTGGAGGATTTAAGTGTGACAGCCTACAGGATTGAGTACGGTGTTTCAAATGGCAGTTCAGCAGGCTGTCCACACTATTTCTTCCGTCTTTTGGCGCTGCGGGTGTTCCCAAGCAGAAGGGCATTTCGCATCCAAACAGAGAGTCTCACGTGAGATAGGACTTCCAGATTGTCATAAGACGTCAAGTCATATTTAGTTCTCTATGCCCGTCTTTAATGGCGACAGCACTGCCCAAAGAAGAGAGCTGCCCGTCTTCTTAAATATACTTAAGAGAGAGGAAATCATCCCATATAACTTGGGTTCCGTCACGTCCATCACCGTCTATAATCCTGTTTGCAACATGTGTGACAAACGACGAGGGTTGAGTCTGATTTTAATTACATCAAAAATAGTGACCGCTGTAGCCATTTGCAGATTAACTCCAACATGCGAAAAAACGTGAGTAGCGAACAGCATCCAGCCTTGCTGATAACTGCATTAATTCGATTGTTGCGCTCGCCAAATGCTAGCACACAACCATATCTACAGACCGTCAATACTCGTTGTAGCTTCTGAATAGACGTTTCAGGTATTTCTCAAACGAATAGATATGGTATGAAACTGGAAGCATTTTACCAATAGACCTCAGAGAAGACGATGATCTACAGCTTATTATTCTTGTCCTTCAACATCACAAGCGGTATTCGAAAAACTCGTTCAAACTCAACTTCCCTGTTCAACTTTAGAGTCGACATCCTGCAAAGTGCCGTGATCGATTTCCATCAGGAACGTGTGGAACTACTCTCCAGTGACTGAATTTGTGATCTCGAATATGATAACTACATTGTCTTAGTCTATAGTATCACACCGGTGACATGAAAAGTGCGCGGCCGACCGACATCAACTAGTTTCTTTAGCTTGCACCACCGATGGTCACCTATTGGAGATGATCAGTAAGTTTAATTGCTCTGATAGTTGTATCAGCCGTGACTGATCGTTCTGAGGACTCACTTAGCGAATAGTCAGGAACCAGATGGTATTTGGTCACCTCAGCTGTCTTTAGCATCCGCGAGTCATTAACCATTCATCTAATGATGATATGTGCAACGTCTTAATAGGCGCGATCCTTCTGTATGTCCACAGAATCTGAACTAGTTGTTCGGGTGTTTTTTGAAGACCGTTTGTGTTCAACCACCGGTATCTTCTTAGTGTCACATGCTACTTGACGACGTCTAGTTGTACTACGATAGGTAGCAGAGAACCAGACAAACACAATGAAATTAGCGGTGGACATAAGTTCCGAGAAGACGGAAAACCGTCAATAACAGCTGAAATTCACGCGCAACATTTTAACGTGGAAGCTGGTTTTCTGCAACTGGTAATGCTTGCGACCTATGTCTGGGATGTAAAACAGTGTTTGCGCTTGTTATCATGCATTTCCATTTATCATGTATTTGATATCTAACAGTGAATAGCTTCCAGATCTAAGCATCTTTTGCAGATGCAACGGCAGCACTGAACAGGTATGAGGTGAGTATCAGCTCAAGCAACGATGCTGTTCACCGAGATGTTTTTATGATAGACCAGTGAAGCCTGCTGATGAATCCACTGATTTCCCCACAGAGCCTAGTTGGCTCCGACAAGTTCGACGAATGTCTATTCGTCGTTTGCAGCATTTTCTGTTCACCTGAAGCGTCAACCATGTAATTAGTGTATGACGCGTTTCTGAAAGCTGGAAGCTTTGACAAGGCTGAACCCACTGTCGTTTTAAAAGGTTTCTGGTTGGGTTATTAATAAGATACTTATCTGCTGGAAGTAGGGCGGGATAGAATTCCATGGTGTAAAGGGAGTGGACAAACGCATCTATACCAAATCAACCGGTGATTCGCAACATCGGATTGTGTGATAACCAGCATCAGAGTAGAGCAAGTTGTTTCAGCGCGTCACGCGTTAAGACAAACGACCTACAAACAGAGTCGTGCTGACCAGTAAGAAAACCAAGGTAGCAACACCAATTTTAATTTTCCGTTTTACTGATGCATCTTTTCTATAAAATAACCAATAGAAACTCATTAAAACTGAGATATGCTTTGTGCCGCAAATTCTGCTTTTGATTTCACTTCGGAAAGTAGTGACTTTTTTAACAGATGGTATTCCCGTTTATGATAGTTTGTTTCCCTTACTTTTGTGCTTGGTTTTATCAAATTTTCGATGCCTTTTTTCCACCTGTTTCAGCGCCTAGGCAGCTACATTGTGATAGATTCATCGTCATATAAAGTGTACTTATAACTATACAGAAGTTACATATACTGAAATGGTTATCAAACGCCCAGTAGTGAACTGCAAAATCCATGGTTGATGAGCGTCTAGAATTTGGGTTTTCCAGAACTGCTCAACTGAAGGGAGATTGTAGTGCCTGAGCACAACAATGGAACTCAGGAGATTCAATTTTATCCACTCAGTGACCCTGATTAAATAACTTGGGAGATCTGTGCTAGGTTGATAATTCGTTGTATTCTTACTAAACCAGGCAATACCACGCGACCAGTTTCGTCTTTCTTTGAACTTCTCAGTCAGATATGATTCGAGCAAGATCTTATTAAGTAGCCCTTCATGGCTTTTATTCGCTAAATCATCCCTCTTCACGGAATTGTTTGTAACGGGAACAGTTCATGCAACTTTTGTATGACTGGTTCGCACCGTTGGTGTGGAAGGAAGCTTTTTACGCTGCCACTACCAAAAGGACAAAAAAGTAATCGTATAATAGCTCACAAAAGCGACCTGCGTCCTTTACTATACCAGTTAGCACCTAATTCAGTCTGTTTCTACCCGATGAGTCTGGACGCTAAAAAAACCCACCTTAGAATGCCCGGTAGAAAATGAGTACTATTAAATAGTATGCATTCAATATATGTTCACCCTTGTGTTCAAAGCCAACAAAGAAGGTGATCAATCTTGGGGCAATTAAGTCCGTCCAAACTAACGGAGTGTAAGCAAGTCATATACGAAAACACTACTGCATTTCATGTATAAGGAGTACAATGAGGTACCGGATGAAGTGAAGTTAAACAGCACTTCCCGAATTGATTCATAATCGTTACTAGGTCACGTGTAGCTTGTGAACTCACTTACGCTAGTTGAGATAGCCTGACAAGCGGAACGATCCTGAAACCGTCGAAATGGCGGTCGAAGCAGTTGGACTTCATATGATACAAACTACTGTATAAACCTTATAATTTTCCATCACCTAGTAAATAAACCGACCAGATTTTCCTACGAACGAGCAAGGAGCAATCAAAGTTGGTGAACTAGACAAAGTGGTCGAAAATAGACAAATAATAAACTAACTAACACTAGTCACTCAGGTAGTACGGAGATGGTGTGTAATCGTTAAGGTCGGAACACGTTCAAGGAGTATTCGAATGGAATAACAAACAGGATGAAGCTCAAGGGTAGATAATCGAATAATCCACTTGAACATCTGCTTTACCAAAAACTCTAATATGTAGAGAAGAACGAGATGTTCCTTCTGCAAACAAAATTAACATTCTTTAGCCATGCATCATCATACCAAACCTACTAAACAAACCATGACCAACGGTTCAATCATTTCAACAGCCTTCATTTAATTAACCACTTTATCTGATACGCGGGCTGTGTTGACCTTTGTTGTACCGGAAGGCACTGTTAGGAGCAATGAGATTATCATACAAAGCCCAAAGTGATTTTTACCAATAATTTCGTCAAAGTCAATGTAATTATTGTGTCGGATATGTCTCCAAAATCGTAACGGTTTCAGTCCAAATGGTTTAACTGATCACTATTCCGTTGCATCATTCACGTATCCAACGGAATTCGCTGAGTTTACGAAAATTATGGGTGATTTCTCATCCAAAATGTGTGGTTTAAGTCAAACTCGCGAGTCGTTGTGGGTTCTCATATTGGCTTACCTATTAGAAGATAAACTGCAACCAGCCTTGATAAAAAGCACAGAAGAATTTTAAAGACTATCTATGACTGACGAACGCTGTTTTAGATATGGGATACCTGAGCATAGTATCTGTTGTGGGATATCAGCAGCAAAGTCAAAACCGGCGCTGCAGGCAGATTTAAACACAGATGTTATAAATAAAAAAATATGCATAAATTTTTCGTTCATCTAAACAACTGTAAACAAATTGTGTGTAGGATTCAATAATCAACTATTGATGGTAATTACTGACGGAAAGCGAAATTACGTGGAAAAAATGCAGCCTTCAAAAATAATATTAAACTGGAACAATAACGCAGCAGCCTTAAGTAAAAACACTTGACTTTTGGTTGTTAAAACATACTGTTGTGGCTTTAAAAACTATGTATTCGTAAGTAATATTTTAAATGGTATGTTGAGAAGAGACGACATGTAGAAGTGAACATAACACTGAGAAGAGAGACACTGATGGATACTAGTATTTTGTATTACCTCCTCAGTACCACACGACAATAAACAATAATATCATCATCATCATCATCATCATCATCATCATCATCATCATCATCATCATCATCATCATCATCATCATCATCATCATATCAGCCATGAGCCTGACCAAAAGGTACTGCGCTCGGGCTGCCGCTCACCACAACAGTGACGTGGAATATCCTAGAAAAAAAACGTTACTAAGAAAGTTGACAATTAATAGAAGTCTAAGGGAAAGAACTAGAAATGGTATGGATGCAGGTACGCCATCGACTGCGACACACCGCCATCTCGGATAGCGTCTCTAACCGGCTGTTTGAGTGATCACGAAGACCGCATCCAGGCAGGCGATACTTATCCACCTTACTCAGTGCAGCAGTCAAGGTTCTCATATTTCGGGACCACGTTGTCGCTTGACCACCACGTGGTTTCACACAACTGTTGGTGGTCTCAGTATATAATGCCCGGTACGGTAAACGCTCAGCTGGTATGCGGAGTACGTGACCTAACCATCGCAGGCTGTGCAACGTGAGTAGTTGACCGATCGAACGCGCATCCCGAGCGTTCCGGAATATGCACCGCCGAACGGCCGCATTGCTCACGCGATCAGTCCACTTAATGTGGGCAATTTGGCGGAGACAACGATGGTCAAACACAGCAAGCTTGTTGATATCTTCCTTACGAACAGGCCACGTCCGCGAACCATAGAGCAAAACAGAACGCACACAAGCATTATATACTCTTCCTTTCAACGACAATCGAACGTCTTTTCGACCCACAGATGACGCAGGTTTACAAAGGCAACTCGTGCCTTTGCTATCCTCGATGATATCTCATCAGAAATATTACTAGCTGACGAGATAATGCTACCCAAGCAGGTGAAACTGTCCAGAGTCTCCAGCGGATTACCTGCAATGAAGAAAGTAGGAGTGAAGATGCCCCAGTCTTGAAGTAACACTTTGCACTTTGAAATGCGAAGCGCATTCCATACAAACCAGCCCGGTCATTCACCTTGTTCAGCATGGTCTGCATGTCTTCGGCAGAGGGGCTAAGTAAGACAATGTCGTCCGCGTACTCCAGATCGGTCAACCGAGCGCCAGGAAGAAGCTCAACACCAAGGCTACTGGACTTCTTAAGCGCACCCTTCAGAATGTCGTCCATGACAAAATTGAACAGGAAGGGGAAATCGGACACCCTTGACGAACACCACTAGAAGTGATGAATGCCCGAGACAGCTGTCCATAAACCCTCATCCTGCTTGCAGAGTGAGCGTATAGTGATCTCAACAGATTCACGTATTTCCCTGGTACTTTCTTACGAAGAAGACAGTTCAAGAGAACGTTACGAGCAACTGAATCGGAAGCAGCCTTCAGGTCCAGAAAGACCACGACTGTCGGCTGCCTATAAGAGTGCCGATGTTCCATGATGCGTCGCAAGGTAAAATGTGGTCAACGCACCCTCGACCAGATCGGAATCCTGACTGTTCTTGACGTATCTGGCTTTCTCTGGGTTTGGTGAGCCCTCGTAAAAATGAGCCAGTGAGTAACTTGACGCAACGAACACCAAACTGATACCTCTGTGGTTGTCACATAGATTTCGGCACCCCTTTTTGGAAGCGGAATTACTGTTGACAAGCACCAATCGCGAGGTACCTCTTCAGTCTCCCAAATCGTCTGGAGGAATTATAGTCAGTTCTGATATTAACCTTTCCCCGCCATCCTTGAACAGAGAAGGAGAGAAGAAGTCTGGTCAGGGAGCCTTATTACGCTTCAAAAACTTGAACTTTAGGACCACTTCTGTTTCCGATGGAAGGTCACCTGGAACGCATTAACTGACCATTCGGGTTCTGTCGTCCACATGGTCTGGTTAAGGTCAGCCGAACTGTTCTTCAAAGTGTTCAGCACACCTGTCAAGTCGGCGCGATCGATTAGTGATAAGTGAACCAGCTTTTTCGCATATGGCTTCACTTACACAGATCACGATCAGTACAACCACGGATCAGGAATAAAAGCCTTCTAGAATTTCCAGATAAAAGGCTCTTTCCATCTCTTTCGACTTGTCAACCAAATAGTGCTCACGGTCTTTGCGCAAGCTTTTATCAGCTTGGTGTAAATTCTCGACGGTCGATATCATACTCAGAACCAGGTGGAATCGAGCGACGCTTGTTCATAAGGTTTATCGACGTGACGAAATCCAGTTCTGTCGCAACTGAACTGTCCTTCGGAACATATCTCTTCACAGCATGTTTCATAGCTGCCCGATTTGTTCCCAGTGTTCGTTAGGATCACTCACCTGACTCGAACTGGGCAACTACTTGGTCACCAACGCCTTCTAGTAAGCGTTCTTTACACCCTCATCGCTCGAATGCCAGTTTGGTACTTTACTTTACGAGCGTGTGTCCTCTGGGTAAATTGACAAAACAAAACGAGCACGCACAACAGCATGGTCCGAATCCAGGTGGTTTATCCAAAATGCACGACAGCCCTCAACAGAGTGCGCCACCTGTAACTGATTGATATGATCCAACTGCGTCCACAGCTGAGAAGCACACGGAGTCTCCATATAACACAGTGCTTCTTCCTGTGTTGGAATGGTGTGCTCGAAATATAGAGACCATAGGAGGCACACAGCTGCAGCAGTCTGTCACCACTGTCAGTGCATAACATAACATAACATTAGCAGAGTGAGGTGAAAAAATGATACAACAAATGAAGTGGAGGATACAGCGCAAAGTTATTAAGTCCATAGACTTACATATAGTTGTTTTTGTACATTTAATGATGGCTTGTTACGACTAATCGCGTCCTCCTCAGCGAAACGCAAGAAATGCGGACTTGTGTGATGCTTTATAATCCTGAATGTTGATTTACGATTAATCTGATGACCTGTGACCAATATACTTCTGATGATAGACGAAACCGGAAGTTTATATGACGGTAGGACAATGGAATTAGACTGTGCAATCACACTCTGAACCCAAACGTTCCTTTAAGTTCAAGCACGTGTCAGTCAAATTTGGCTTTCGATACACAAATCAGTTTACTGATCCATCATTCCCGCGACTGATGAAGATATCTAGAAGCGGTAAACACTCATTTCTTTCTAGTTCATGGGTGACGGTCAAATTAACACAACGGGTGTTCGGCCGTTTTACCATTTTATCAATTGTTCGCGGAGATTGTATAAATGGTGGATTTCAGCTGAACCTTCATACAACGGCCACGCCGAGATTTCTACAGTAAATTTCTTTATCTAGCTGTCACACTGTTTTGCTTTTGCCCAACCTATATAATTGTACTGATCCAATGATAAATTATCGAAAACAATTGCTTTTCATGGTTTTTCCTCCATAATTTGCCTTTCTGCCATCACCGTAAAAAAGTCAGTAATCACCGGTCTCAGCGGACCCTCCACAACGAGTCTGTCTATTTGTCGATGAAGCAATCGGAAGACCAAGACCGATGTTCTCCGTGCATGTTAACAGAGGCAGTTTCGGTCGATCCGTGGGAAATTTTATATCAAAGCCTTCAGTCTCAATCAGGTCGCATATAAAACCTTTCGTCTCATGCAATGGAAGGCACGTGAACATTGATTTAACGTTAACTGAATACCTGACTTTGTCTGTTATGATGACTTTGTCAAGACAGTCAATCAAACCAAATGAATCTAACAAAATGTGTCCAATGTCCGATTTAATAGCATCAGAGCATGTATCAACCACCAAGCCAGTTTGTGTGGACAGGCAGTGATCATAGATATAATCGGTCTAAGTGGTACTCCAAGATTGTTTATTAGGCAAAATATACAGTTGCGGTGTTGAACCACCGGGATTTCGGGATTTAAAAGTACCTTCATCAGTTACTCGATGTAGAAACGAAAGCTCAATATGTCGAATTATTCGGTATTTCACATCAATAACATTCTCCATCTTGTCGATACGTTAGAATTTGTCGTCATCGTTCAGCACGGTCAACATTTTCTGATTATACTCTTCCTTATCTATAACGACGTCACCAAAACAGCTATCTGCTTGCTGTACAACAAAATTCATTAACTGTTGCTCTTCCTTTCCTCAAAAGCTGAAACGTGGAAGCCATTTATGATTTCTCTGCAAACTAGCAAGCATCCACCAAGGACAAGAAAGAGGTTGAGAGTGGCCTTGTCAAGCAGCGGCCCTAGTAATCATCAGTTGAAGGATGAGCCGCTGTTTCAATTTTAATCAATCTCATCAATACGTTGAAGCAGTTCTGTCATCGCAACCACCACCGACCTGACTTCAAAGAGTGGTTACTGTAGAATGGTTTCACTGTACACGAAAAACCCTCTATGACACTAACTTTCATGACAGACGGCCATATGTTAACCGTGACCTTTTGCGGCTTGCGAAAGTCTTCATTTTTGATCCAGAGTACCGTACATACTTATGAAGAATGAACGAACTTCGTCAACTGGGGTAACGATATTGATTGCGCGAATTTGTTTCCTGGACCTAATGTCGCCCCCATTATGGTATCCTAGCAGACGGTTTCACGTTTTCATTGACTGGGTCTCGTGTTCTGTGATGTTCTGTCGAACTAACGGCAATGCAACTACTCGTTTATCCTAATAGCGTTTCTCAGTAAACTGAAATTTACTCTGAAGAATCTGAAGTATTTCATAGAGCGTGTTGAAGTTCGAATCATTTAGTGTAACTATTCGTAATCTTGATTCCGAAATATGTAACCTTGGAACATTTCATCGCTAGTGGTTCATATTATGATCAGTTCACGTACTGATCAATATAGAGCTTAACCATAATGTGAACACAAACTAGTTGTATACACACACACACACACAAGCAGCTCGTGTACAAAACCAAGTGTAATGAACTTTAATAATTACTTTGTTCAAGCAGAATAACCCATCTAGTTTTCACATAGAACCGATTGTTGACCGATAGCTGGTACCGAGTTGTACCATTTGTCGCAAACGTGAATCAAATTATCGTCCAAAATTGTTTACAAATGCACAAATTTGACTATCCAACATCCGGTGTGACCGTATGTACGTATGCGTGTATACGTGCGTGCATTTGCGAATTAATCGAAGCGTTCCAAATAATTCTTGTTCAGATAATAAACACACATTCAGTTGAAACCCTAGTTATGTTTTAAACGGCCTCGTCATTCGTATTATTTGGTTTCTGAAAGATATGCTTGGTCTTCGTGTCTACGAACGTCATTGTATCGTTTTTGCACTGGTCTTCCCAATACTGTTATTGGACACCGGGATGATCTGAACTTAAGCTAAGTATAACTACTAAGTTGGCCAGAAGGAATGTAAATGAAGACTTCTGTTGTAGTATTCACTTATGAAGTAGTCTCGAAATAACATGGAACTTTAAAGAGTTCATGAATTATCGGAATTACAAATGACGGAACCATTGGATATCTACTTGGGGTATTCTTTAAACGTCTCAACAGACTGGTTAGACAAGTACAGTTGGCCGTCCACTAGAACTCCAGTTTGACCTAATGTTATTGTTTGATAGTGCAGGCTGTAATCTGTTAATCACAACTGGTTGGGTCTCCAGTGAAACACATTATGAATTAATAATAAGACAGAATGGAGGGTCCTATTCGCTTGTTCATCTTTTGGAAGAATAACAGTCCTACTCGTCCCAAATAAATTCTTCCTATGGTCAGTCTCCACAAAACGATTTATGACAGGAACGATGCGCAACAGACCCTGGTCACTCTGAAACAAAAATAAACTCTAGCAACAAAATATAAATTTGTGTATAGGCACAAATGAAAAACCAAACGATGTTACTGAATAAGTTTGCAAGCAGTCGTTGGAGTGGTGCCATTCTGATGACGCTGACAATAATTAATCGAACAGAGTTAAAGGACCCAAGTGTCAACCAGATACTTTTAAGATAAATCCCTTCTCGTATGTTTGACACGTAAAACTCATTTTATTTCTCAACATTCCATAGCCCGTACAATTCTGCTGATGCACGGGATCTACTATCCATGGGAGCGATTGTCCTGGGGTGAATCGTTCCAAGAATAAATCCGTCTGAGATAAATCCACTGGAATTACTTGTCACAGAGCCGATCTGAACTACATGGCCTAAAGTGGAAGCAGTTTAGCCATTTGCTGTCTGCTAACGAGCACTATAAAATTTGTGTAGACCATGTTAATCCAAACCAATAGAACGTAAGGATTTATCACAATGACTTTAAGTGAGAAAGAAATATTCTGAAACTAATCAAACGTTCGTGACTAAAGCAAAATTTAATCCCCTGGCACCTACTTATTTTACATTGCTTCTAACTCAAGCAATGTTGACGACACCAGTGACTGAATGAATTACCAGTTCGATTTGTATTGCGAAGGTCAGTTGTCCTAATCGCCCTCCGGCTATTAACCCACATAAGAACATACATAAAAACGGAGTTCGGTCATGTGGTCTTGGTTTGTTAGCGTGCGTTATAAAACAATCAACTTCACTGACATATATTAACTCAACCCTTCAGTCTGTAGATATCAAGCGTCATACCTGATCCAAACATTATTAGTGTACCAGGAATTCTAGCCTAGTTATTAGGCACCTCGCCATAAATCCAGAGACCGTCTAATCGACTCCCATTCTATCCGGTTGATTTTGCCGGATCATTCGCTGCTGATATTCAAAATGGGTTTGACAGTTTATATTTCTAAATTGGGGTACTTGTAGGAAAAACTAAAGCTCTGGGTACGCGATCTTCCAGTTCACAAGTCTTCATGACAGTTCACGTGTGAAAGCACCACATAACCTCCGTCCCACACCACCTCCATCCGGTTTTGTACCACGACGGTGATTTAATGCTTAATCAGCAGCCAGCTCACTTTATTAATGAAATGTGGTCTCGAAAATCCCTTACGGATGTCGGACGCACAGATACAAACAGGTTATCACTAAGGACCTAGCTAAACTCGCAATATGTGGACGATCCTAATCACCCCAATCTTTCGGAAGCCTCCTCCGTTTACAGAGGGGCAAACGAGAGAAAAGCAGTCTGGTTTTCTTTCGCTAGCAGAGATTGTGCTGTGCATCTCTTCAGCTTACCTCGCAAGGGTATTTGTCATCTTTTTCTGCTGACGAAAAGACTTTCTGTTCCTGTATTCTGAAGAAAAGTGTGCCCGGCAAGTAGGTGACCCACCACAACGTTAAAATTAACAGACGTCAGGGTAAGCAGACACCCACTGGATTTCATCAGACAGATTTTCAGACATCAGTGTTGTTCCACAAGGTTGCTCATCACCACTCTCTTTAACATAAGCATGGGTGCCATTTTAAAGATAGCGACAATGACCAGTGGTTGCGTTCGACTTTTATGTTGGTAAGCTAGTGTCAGCAAATAATTGTCTGCCTGGGTAGTTACTTAGGTGTTGATAGAAGCACTAGTGAAGGGAGGAATAGGCATGATCTAAGGGCCAGATTTGGCATTCGTCAGCTTCCGTTACGCATGGTGACAGAACGATCTGAACCTTATTACGAAAAGGTGTGTTATGCATCCGTAAATCTCTCCAACGTCATACGGCCCTGACTGATTAGTGGCTTCCAATCCTTGTAGACACAATGGATATTCGACGAATACTTTCGTTTTAAGTAACTTTTCTCATCTTCACACTTCAGTTCAAAAGACCACATCATGCGATGGACTAGTCACTCAGTCACTCAGACCTGACAACTGATGACCCTGGAATACTAAGATACCGACAGTGGACACCGACCAATCACGGTGAGATTGCATGAATGATCGATTCCAACTTGTGTGCGATAGGCAGACACTTAAGTTTCTCGATTCCGCAGGTCACTGGCGCTGGGGGTTGCGGGCTACTGGCACCCATTTGATAAGGGGTCACAGTGGATTCAAACAGTCATACTGAGTGTAGGTTTTTCAAGCAGTCGTGGAAACGAAACCGCTTGACTTACAGAGCCCTGAACTGTATGACTGTCGAAGGATATCGTTTTTGGAAGTCAGCTGAATTGCGTCTTAAAGTTTGTTTGTCTGGTCACATGATTTGCATATAACTGATTAGCCCATACAATGGCTTGTTTGGACGAGATATCGAGATGAACAGACGAATTGGAATTGAAGCGTGAAACAGTTCATGTTGTGGGTCGCCTTCAACAATGGTCTGTAACATCGCTGGTTATTGACACTCTCATATAAGATACAGAATTGTGATCTGTGTGAGAAATCTATATTTTGTGTAGACCAAGCACTCGCTTGCTGTCCCTATGCATTCCATGCTGTGTGACCTTACGACATGTCCTGTACCAGTCTTACAGCTTGATATTGGTACACCGGCAACCTCCTGTTTACCCAATCAGCCAGTTAATTCGACTTCGACATTCGCAATTACTATACTTTATTTAACTCCTTTTGAAACCGTTTGGCTTTTTTTCAACTTTTTAGACGTTGATCTCGTAATGTCATGGTTATACATTATTATAATTTATTCATTCAGCACACGGGCATTTAGTATAGCAATATCCTTTTCATACTGTGCCATTCGTAGTACCGATGACTCCTCAAGTTAGCAGAGCTAGCGTATTCAGTCTGATTGGTTTGATTAATGTACACACACTAGGTTCAGTGGAGCTTCTGAGGTTGTAAACTCTGCATCATGGCAGCACACTGACCTCGATTTCGGACGGACTCGGCTGGATTGGGAAAACGTTGAAATGGAGTCCGTCCAAAATCCGGGTCACAATGCAATGACAGCACATGTTTGGTCACCTATGTGCTGTCTCGGATTCAGACATTTTCAAAACGCAGTCAAATATTGAAACATACCGTATAGTGCTGGAGATACCGCAGTTCATAATGGGTATTTACAGAACACACTATGCTGACTTTTGTAGATAGATGCAGCCGAACTGAGAATGGCAACCACAGCTTACCCGCTTGACTCTTTGCATAATGATTGCCTGTTCGTCAGCGGGACTTAGAAGAACGCCGGTTTCTCGTGGATATTGGCTTGTAAAGCACACGTTCATTTCATAGTCTTCTCGAGATTTCTGAACGGATTTTCGCCGGCACAGGCAACTCACAAAAAGACGCCCACTCCGTACACGTCAGTACAGTCCAGAGTTATTGGTGTTATGCAAAACATCAAAAAATGGTCCATACCAAACTTGCTTCAGATGCCGACATTCAGTGAGTCGTTAATGTATTGTACAGTCATTCTACTTAAGCGAGCTAACCACCATTTGTAGCATTGAGATCACGTACTCCTAACAAAGTGAGAAACGGTAGTTCAAATACTCTGGCATTTAAAGAGCATTATTTGGCTCATTCTGTCTACTATCTTTTGTCTTTCACAATGATGCACATCGAGCTTAGTCATCTTTGGAACCTCTGCTCGGTTTAACCACGGGGTTTGCTGATTCATTAGTTGAACACTATCTGAACTGTGTACCTACAGGGCTGCTTAAATTGGAGCAGTGTGACCAACAGTTTTGCTCCTTCCAAACGCCCTCAGATTTGCTACATCACAGTCAACTGGCACACATACATTGGTAATATTGTTAATTCTTCACCCCGAACTTGACCTCGATTTCTTCTCTTTTGCCGCTTTAGTCATAAATATCTGAATCGTTTATAGCCCAGGCCTAAATTAATATCGGTAATCTGTCTGATCAGGTCGGCAAGGTTTTTACCAATGACTTTAACTATTATCAAGCATCACCTAAGTACCCAATCAATAAACCAAAGTCGATGCGATGGCACTGCCTCTAATTCGACTCAACAGAAAGCTGGGGCCGAAAGTTTCGAGAAACCCTTTTTATCGCTATTGCTCTTTAACGCCCTGATGGTAATTCAGTACTAGGTAAATATGGCTGTCCATTCAATTTAAGTAATTCCATCAGTGGTGCGTGCAGACCCGACACACACGATGCAATCCTGTAGATCGACCTCAGATTATCCCGCTATTGATCAGTGGTGGGCTGTATCTTATCCCCACCACTATAATTCAGCATGTCCATGACTTTTGCACGCACGGTCGCTGTCAGCACTACGAAGGCGGAGTTCATTCTTCAATAGTCAGTGAACGATTGTTCGTCGAATCTTCGACACTAAGGCCAACAGTGTGGTGCCAGTCAATCGTCTGTATACTGCCACTGTTCGTGGCCGACTATACGCCACGTGAGAACAGGACGGAAATGCTCCAGCGACTTCAAAACAGCTTTTGCGATCACACTATCAAAGCTGTCATGGATATTAGCCCATGTATTACTTACTTTTTTCTAAACCTTCTCCTGACGAGATGTTTTAACCAAGCCTACTATTTGTCATCATGATGATGTCACGGAATGCTACACAGAGGTTGCTTACGTGGCATCAGCTCATAAGTTGCCGGACCGCAAACTGTGTGCACGTGATCAAGTTCACATCTACCCGCAGTCATTTCACTAAATGTGCCTAAAGCAGCTGCAGCCTGTTGATGGAAACAAAACTAATGGTGTGCATGGGAGTGAAACCTGCATCATGTATCAAAGGAACCTGTAACATCTGAACAGCTTTCATCGATAACGTTCAGAAGAAACCCCATACATTCAGCTATCAAACATAACTATGCACAACGAGATGCTCAGTCAAAAAGACGCGGATGGATTCGAGGCAATGTAGATTATCAGCCAACTTCACTAGCTAGAACGTGTATGCGGATTGTCTATAGCTTTTCAAGTTTAAAATTTATTGATGTCAGTTTAAGATGTCTCAAGTGGGTTAGCTGGGTTTTAACGTCGAACAGGGTCGCACGACCAACTTGCACATGGGTAGACTGAAAAACACAGGAGCTGATTGTTTTCTACAGAGTGCGATGAATCGATCTCACCAAGTGTAGAGAGTAAATTAAATTGGCTCACCTGGACCTAGTTACCTGAGTTACCTTAAACTGACACCGAGACATTACAAACTGGAAAAGGTAAGCACAGAAGTTCCAGAAGCATCTGCTGTACGGGTACCTGAAGGTAGCTAGGCGAACCCACGGAAGTCAGAATCAACATTACCAAGAGAGGCTATTCATGCGTTTCACACAGAAGATCTACACCTGACCTTATGAGCAAGTGAGGTCTGGATAAACGTTCAAAAGTTCTATGTGTGATCACTTTGTGTCTGTTAATTCAAGTATGCGGTACAAATGAAACCATTGGAATCATCCGTTGCGGTACCGTGGGCATCCGACGCACTGTGGGGCGTATGCTGGCGAATACTGTGGCCTCATTAATCTGTTAAATAATGAACGCATCCACAGATAATCGTCAAAACGAAGTGGTAAATGTGTCGAGCTTACGTGTGTCGACTAGATTAACGCTTTCCAGTCCTTAAAATACTCTGACGATTTTCCAAGACTAGTCTTAATTCACTTTAGAATGGTAGGTGAACGATACCTGTGAATCCTCATTACTTAAGTATATTGAATGAGTTTTTCAGTGTCATCTTTTGGTTCCGAATATGTAACCAGTTTACCTGCGCCGGTATCTTGTAAATATTCATGCCAGCCTCAGGATAAAATGTTCATGAAGTAGTTGAGATATTTTGACGAAACGTTTTACGTTCAAAGGATTTCCCAACATTGTGCTCTTAATCAGATTACTGACTAACATAGGGTCGTAGAAACTCGCTCATTTGAGCGCAGCTCCATTAATCTGTTTCTCGAAAGTGATTTTTTAAGTATGCTGTCACTCCTTCTGACTCTATGGAGCGCAAGTTAGCGAGCATAAACACTCAGTTTGATCTAAGACATATTTTACTCTTCCTGAATCCCACCTTTGAGGTTCGTTTTTTACTTTTCTGTTACAGTCTAACAGCGCAAGAAAAGTTAATATTCAATTCGGAGGCCTTAATTTCCACAATAAAACTCTTATTTCTCTCGTCCTTCTCCTAGTGAATAACGCTGGTAGCAGAAGTCTCAGGGTAGCCCAGACTTCCTGTGGGTGATGCAAATAAAGCCAAACTGCGTTTTGAAGTTCAGGTTTTGCAATAAGTCATGAAACTCAAAGACACTGTACCAATTTCAGGTGCGTCTAACGTTTTAAGGTCATCCTCAAGTAGTCACTTGGGTTAGATTATTTTTACCAACTGATCGCATCAAAATAACACTGATTGCACAATTCATGTGAATACTAGTGGATTTGGTAACTCAGCTTGACAGTTCTGGACTTCAATCGTTTGCGGATGTTAACATTTGGGTTGCAAACTATTTATTATCGAACCATGTGGCCGCATTTGTGATCGAAGAATTGGACCCATGGTTTTCAACACCAAAATCTAGCTAGATGTGTTTAAATATCCCGGATTAGTCGTGTGCTGATTTACTGAGGTAACTTGGAAAACTGAAACAATGAAGTAATGTGACTACAAACCGTCACTTTGAGCTATTCATAGCTTTGGAGTTAACTTTAACCTATAGTACGTGACGTTTAACTTAGCTCGACGAAGTTCTTGTCAGCAATAAATACATGGCACAACAAGTCTATTGAATTCTGTGAGTACAATTTTCTCGCGAACTTCTGATGGTGGGGTCACCGACTAAAATTACTTCGAGCAATCTGAGCGTCACACACGAGCGAACGTGAGTGAGCGTTCAGGTATGACGATTCAGTCCTACTTAATAGTCAACACGATTGCTGATGAGAACACGAACCGCAGTTTAACTGTAGGTCATGGCAACTGTGTATTACTGAAGAGCACTGTGGAGAGCGCAGCTCGAGGTTAGCGCTTCTTTAACGGAACTGACAGGAAAGTTTGTGTGACGATAAAAACGTTAGGTGTGATCACGTTGTGTCTGCGAAATTTCCCGACATCTTAGTTGTAACAATTATGAGTGCATTCACTGTTGGATTTCCCTGCTTCGTGCGCGTTCTGACTGGTCTTCTACAAGAAATTAGACTAAATGATCAGTCTCAAGTAAATATAATCGACGGAAACACACTTTCACCCGCCAGTCAGATACAGTGCAGACTCAGAAGCATGCATTCGAATTTGAATCATCGTTGGTTGTTACCTGGACACTGTCCTACACCGAGTAAAAATCGACCTGATATATTGACTAACTTGAATTTGTGTATTGGTTCATCTGCTGCTGAGACTCAAATTTAAAACCTCTGTGTTCGATCGATAATTCTGTTCCCCCATTTGACGAATATCCACATCAAACAGAGTATGAATAAAAGCAGAAAATTCGAGAAGTGCTCGGCATCCTTACACCTAATACGTTAGATAATTACTATGTCTTCAAGTACATTTCAGTACTTTCCGTTCCAGTCAACTCTGATGATTAGAAGAATGTGTAGCGAACAAGCTTGTTTTCGGTGATCCATTATCAGGCTAAATACAACACATTTATATAAGTTAATCATGTGTGAGAAAATGTGCGGTAATGGATCGAACGGATTGTTATCAGTTTCAGATAGATCAGGTCGAATGTACAAATGATTGGTGACTGTTACGATAGTGGTCATAATTACGTGATCTGTTCAGCCTGGATGTAAATAGCAGGCCAAGGAAGATTCTGCGTTTTGACGAAGTGTTTTTGAATACATAATGGGGGGAGAGTAAACGGATGGCTATGGCTTCTGCGACTGCCAACAGGAGCCCCTTGACCCGTTTTGATTGTAAACTAGGAGCGCGATAGATAGGACGGAATGATTCATTGACATCGATTGATTGGTTGGACTCCATTAGGTGCGCAGCGATGGAAGACGAACAAGATTTGGCCAGGTCCCGAGTTAGCCACATCGGATGAAGCTCCCGTATACGATCAGATAATCGCCGTGTCGTGCGGCTCACATAGCTCGTTCCACAGGAACAAACGAAATGGTATACACAGTAAGAGGCAGTATTAACAGGCGATGTATCTTTCAACTGAGGGCGCAAAATCGGTACGGAATTAAACCGAAGACTAGTTTTGCTGCCAAAATAGTCTTGCTTAGGGCTATGCTAAGTTTGTTGCTTATATTTTCTGAAGCATTATCGCCCTTAAAGGTAATTAAACAAAAACAGACTTTTCTCTACAGTGTGGTTATGTTCAGTTTTGTGCTATTTGCATAGCTTGTGAATAAACTGTTCGGATAGCCGTTTCCAACTAGTGCTTTAATATGAATTGCCTTTCCTTCTCTAGAGTGTCACTCGAGCATATTTTCTTAGCCCTGTCGATCAAACATCGATAAGAAATTTATGTCTCAATGATACAAAACTATAAAGTTGGATATTGTCCTGTCCACGTTAACTTACGGTGTACTTTCCTTTGTATCGTCCCATCTAAGCGACGGATTGGAAGACGGCTGAGAACGAGATACCTTCGAGTGACTCAGGTTCCATGATGAAATGGATATTCCTATGGCTGAGTTGAACCGTTCCAGTATTTCCCTGGGGCTTGTTGATTCATCAGTTACGCAAATACTATCATCGACATATGTTTGTAAAGAGTGAACGAGTTACTCAGAGTTGCTAGCGCACCACTTTCAACTTTGCCATAAAAATATCAGTTAGTAATGGTCCTAATGGTGACCCCATTGCTACCCCGTCCTTCTGTCGATATAGTCTACCTGAATTTTAAACTGAACATTATAGTGGATACAACGTTTACAACCTTTTCAATTCTCTATCGATAATCCCACGTTAATGGAGTTGTTCTCAAGACAATCGCTAGAAACTCAAGTGTTTCTCTGAGCGGGATATTCGTGAATAAGGATGTCACCTCAAGTGAGAATATTCTTTTTCCTGACACTTTTAGCTTCTTCAAGGTTCCAACAAATTCGAAAGAATCCCTCAAGCTGTGGACGGCTATCTGTCTCTTTACAGACTCTAACATCCCAGCTAGCCATTTCGCAGTTGCATGATATGGGAATTACTCATGTCCAAGATCGTCCAAGGTATTCCACTTTTGAACTTCAGGCAACCCGTAAAGTCTAGGGTAACAATGCCCACTGGTCTGACTCTCGAAAAACGTACTTGAATCGATAAGTCCCGTTTGTTTCAAGCATCACAAACGATTTTGTATAGCCTTCTCTATAGCTACGTTTTATCCTTCTCGTTGTTTATCCTTACATAATTTGGTTTTCTTCCAGCAACGAGTTCATTTTTTTAAGTAGTCAGCCTTATCGAGAATGACAACTCCTGTACCTTTATCAGGCTTGGATATTTATGATATTTTCGTTTCGCCTTAGAGATGCAAGTGAAGATAAGTGCTCCCTTGTCGTAAGTTCCTAACTATTGATTTTTGAGTAAGGTATTGATATCAAGATTGAACTATCGTGGTCTTAAATATTTCTACGTTCAAATCTGATGATGGCTGAAGATCACTCAATTGGTCAGATTCTCAAACGTATTCTCTAAATCTAGTTGCTTAAACCTACGCATAAGGAATGCGAAATTGTGGCCGATAATGATATACTTCAAGAGAGGGCTTATCCAGTGTTAAAGATGAAAAGTTATGCACGTACAGTTCGGGTTTTCTCGAAAATTCTGTTTTCGCTTAACTGGATTGAATTGATTACGTAGTTTTGTTTCTCTCGTATCTCGCATTTGGCCACGATTTGGTTGAACGTATGTTTCAAATGCGGCAATCTCATTGTGCGTTAGTTCTTTTAGTATCATCGCTGCATTGTTCTGTTTCGTTTCCAAATTAATTGCGCTGCTGGTCCATGTGCCCTTTTCGTTTAAAACCTTGACCTGCAACGAAGTACCCGTAATATTGATGCGATTGTCGTTTCAGTATTGATCATAATTGCCTCGGAAATTCTAACCGGTCGGCAACATTGCTCCAAAAACCGAATGGTTACGTCCGCTTCTGCCAACTGCGTACTGAACTTAATGAACTTATTAAGTTATCTTAGTACGGCTGGTTCTTTGGCTCTTTAGGTTGCATGAGTCAGTAGTGAAGATTCGGGGATTTAGGTTATTTCGCAATTGAACACCACCCACACTTGAACACAGTCTTCGCATTCAGATAAGCCTTTCAGTTAACCCACGTTGAAAGGAAGCGCTGGACTCGAGTTTCGCTTTCATTAGAGTTGGTTAGTAGTGAATGTCCTTGTCCGGATCGGAGTTCGCCCTCTGACCCTCGTGCTTGTGAGACTAGCGTGTTAACCACAACCTCATAATAGGCATGACCGAATAATCAAATTCAAACGCTCAACCACAACCTTGTATGAATAGTGTTTAGCTTACCCGATCATTTCGAAATTAGAATGAACAGAATCATTCTGTTCTATCCAATCGATAACCCCGTGATCAGGACTTCTCTGACTTTTCTGAAACCGACAAAAATCTATTCGATCCACTACCGCACATTTTCTCACACATGATTAACCCATGTGTGTTATATTTGGCGTGATGATGAATCACCGAATACAAGCTTGTTCGCTACACGTTCTTCTTATGTCTAAATCGGGTATTTTCATGCAACCTCTGATGATCTTCGTCAGACGAGTTGTGTATACTTACGACGATTATGCTCTGTTATGCTCTGTATACACAGTATTCATTCAAAGTGAAATTCCTTTTGAAAATCAAAACATTTTATCGACATGGATGTTTCTTCCTAGTGGGAGGGTAGTTTTATGTCATTGAACCCAATCGATGTGAGTGTGACGCAACGGTTTAGATCAGTCTAGTTTGTATGACCCGCCAAAGTTGTCATAAATCCACGAATAGCGTTTGGTTTTAGTGGCTTGGAGTGCTATACACCGTTTATATACAAATAAAATACTGAGTGACTTTTGCCTGTCCCTTGTTGTGGCAAGTAGATAGCATTGGTACAATTATGAAGAATCTCAGATCGAGATTAACAGTAATAATATGTGCAGTCGATGTGAAATAGAGGACAGAAAACAAATACGAAACTTGTTCGCTTTCTGCCGTCCAATGTTCACAATTTTGCAACCGCATGATTCCCCTCATTTGATCTCCGTATTAACCATCAGTGGGCAACACCAATCACTTAGACAGTATGACGACATGATGTGAACCACCCGCTCATTTGAACTCTCTTCATTTTATCTTTGAAAAAGAATTCACGGGGCAATGATTTACGTTTTGTCGAGGTGTAGATCACCCTTGAAAAGTATCATTCTCAGATTTTAAATGATGAGTGTTGATTCTGTATGGGCTCCAACAGTTCGGGCCTGAAAGAAGACGAATACACGATGGACCACTCTAAATCTATCTGGAAAACCGCACTGTTTGAATGGTTCAAGAAAAAACTGCAGGTCAAATAAGCCAGCCTGAGAGTAGGTTCCTGTGTTGGACGCAGAGCTGATTTCAGCTTGTCAGTGACGTATGCGGATTGTCCGTCAACGGTTTTATGCGTGTTATTGGTCAATCCTGTGGTCAGTTTGAAATCAGGTTGTATTTGGTCCGACAAGACCGTCAGATTTTTTTCTTCCTGGTGGGAATAGATCCTCTTCAACCTCTTAAACCCGTTCCTCGTATTGTTCAGAGCAACCGGTTGACGTAAAGTTGAACAGTCGAGCTATACTGCTCGTGAGTAGTCAGGCATATGTACTTACTGAAGTGCCGGAGTCATCGAAAAATTGCAAAAAATTCTAAAAGCAGTCAAGCAGGAGTCAGTGGTTCCCATGTACAGATGCACCTATTTCCATCCAGGTTTATTATTAGTAAGAATATATGAATGCTTGTTGTGTCAATAAATCATATGCCGTCTAGAATAATTTTTTCCGCACAATACTCAGTGCAAAACAAATTTTATACCTCACAAAAGCATTTCTTCAGCAAGTGTGTTTTAGTTCACGGGTTGCTATATATATATATATATATATATATATATATATATATATATATATATATATATATATATATATATATATATATATATATATATATATATATATATATATATATATAAAACGAAGTTGCTTTATCGAATATACACTAGTCGCACGTACACTTGACAACCATCCAATTATATATTTAAGTTAAATAGTCTTGGTTCGGGTCTATCAGTCAAGAAGGTAACAGTGAGTTTCTGTTTCAGAAAAACAGTCAGGTAGGTAGTTATATTAAGCAAGGGAAACATCCGAACTAAAGGTCCAGCTGACATCTGACCACCACGTCACATTGTTTATTACGATCTGTAAAATGGGCTTACTGATATAAGTATCAAAAGCTTAAGTATTCTCTTTTACTAATATCTTCATTGTCTGACGGATTTCATTTGTCTATGCCTAATTTTCAAGGTACATGATGTTCTTCAAAGTTTTAGTTGCTTTTGATTCAAATGGTTCAAATGTTTGAAGTTTAGACCATAGAACTTGGTAGAAATGTTTGTTTCGTTTGTAAACAGGTTCTGACCAGTCGACCACTTCATTTCAGCTCTGCTTAAATACACATTTCATATACATATACGTATGGACATATATACTATAGCTTACAGATGATAACATACTCTCAAAGTAGAGCAGAATTTTAACCAAACCGAGAATATGTAGAACTTCTGTGAGTTAACTTATTGTGTACATAACTCCGTTCATATCACAAAACAATGGGAGCGATAATATAGTTTAGACTGGGTGTGACCTCACTTTTTATGCGTATATCGTCAACGTTTTCCATACGGGTTGACTCAAAACGGTTTTGGATTGTATTTGTAAAATAAACGCAATACCATTGACCTGAACAGCAGAAGAATTGTTTTCATTATTAGTGCTATACTAAAAATTGCTACCCAAAGTCAATCACAGAGAACATAAATAATCCGCTGTCGGACTGAGTCGGTGTACGTAGAGTTGATCGATTATGAATGAAAAACGCCCGATAGAGGAAATCGATGAGCAGGTTTTAAAGTGCTTCTATAATTCACACTTGAGTAAATTATGCCACAAAAACTGGTAAACCTACAACCATGAGTGTCGTTTCAGGACAAATACGTGTAAATGAGTTGTTTAAAGAGAGTGACTCGAAGATCATCGATTGTGCCAAAACAAAGTTTTTCCACCTATTAAGTAGGGCAACACTAAGAAATTACGAATTAGTTCATCAGTCCACAGGAATTTAAACCAAACGTTCAACAAACTTACGGAGACGTCACTAGAATTTCAAGAAATCAATGTGTCGGGTGTGGAAAGAGTTTTCTGGTGCTACAATGAGCCAACAAACCAGCAACGTCTAAATACAAAGTGAATGGAACTGTCATCTTCCGACAAGTATGGCCTTCTGCACTCTCAAGTGTTAACAAGATAGCATACTTCATATTGGGCGCTGATTTCTTTTTGATGATGGTATTAATAGTAATACTTCAGCTCTATATAAAAGAAGTTGAATATTCATTTCCATGAAATGAATGACACTAAGTTACATAGGTGAACGGGTAGAACGAAATCACCGAAGAGACAATAGTAATGGTTTTTCCCAACTCTCACAGGTCTGTGGAAACTTTTGAAAATAGTTTACTAAGGTAACTCTTCAAGATCAGATCCCGGTTTGTCACCCGAAGGATCCCTAGTCGATGAAGGCAACAGAGTTGTCAAATTAGCGATCAAATGAAATGGGTTGAATTTTTATGCGGAACTGGAAAAACATTCACTATAATTGTTCTTTCTCATATCCACTGTGATATAACCGGCTCAAAAAACGAAAAATGTTTCGTGAGACGTTAGTATTTCATTTACTGTCTTCAGTCACCAACGAAGGCAGCAGATTATATTGAAATTGTTTGTGGCAACAGCATGAAAAACGGCTTCATACTAGGCTTTACGCTGATGACCGGAATGTTATCAGTTTCAAAGAGGGCAGATTGCTTGATTTAACAGTTTGTGTACATTAGAAACAAGACGGCGGGTAGCTATTAACATCGGCTCGAAGAACGCAAACAGTTTTGGACTCGCATTGCACAATATTACGTTGAACGAGTTGTCTGGGCCAGTAACATTATAATCTTCCATGGCGTGCGTTGTGGTTGACAAGATAGAAAGAGCAACATATTTGGTGATTCGTGAGTCTGTGAGACCACTGAGAAGGGTCAAGCAGCAAATGTATAGAATTCAAATTATGGGCTTATTACAGTTGGTTTTTGAAACAAGGACGGAAGTGCAGGTAAATGGAAGGCGACCTAGGTGACAAGTGTGTCATGTAGAAAGGTCAAAAATTTCATATGTAACCAGTCTACAGTCAAACGTCAATATGCAATAGTAAAGCATATCAACCAAATACAACACTAGGGAATAAAACGATATTTGCATTTGCGGATACATACGTAAACAGAATTGTTTGTTTACACTTTGTATAGTGATAGGTGGACATTTGAAATAAAATATCGCATGAGTTGTGATACCATTTATGGATGAACCATTTCGAAAATATCTCAAGAGTACTTCATTAAGTATGGCTCCATCTGCATACCATAAAAATGACTAAAATATTTTGTTATCTATAACATTATACAGTAGTCAAATTTAAAAGGATATGAGTGATTAACAGTGTCAGTGTAAAATGTTTAGTTTGAATATGTTTCTCCATCTCCAGCAGTTACGTAACACTGCAGTGTGACGGTCTAGGTCATATGAAAGTTGGACATTGTCCGGCCGTCGGTGACTGCACGAGAACAGTCGAACTAAACGAAAGTCAAACATATACTTCTCTACTTGATAATGTATGTGGCTAATGTTGATCTATATCTTACTGTCAGTGATTTACCTCAAACGATTGAGTCCGGTAGCTACAATATATTCGATAACAATAGCTTTTGCGAAAGTTAACCCATCGGGGAACCAACAACCAAATCATGACCTTTGGATTCATTGTTCAGGTTTCTTCTGGTGTTTGAAGGGCCAAGTACTGCCGTGCAATTTTTTATCACCTTCAGTGCGACTAAAACGTTACACTCTAGTGTGTTGCTAATGCGAAGGCAGAAGTTTACATACACTCATTACGAGATGGGTGACCAAATTCGAGACGCGATTGTCTTCACTCTCAATGGAAGATCCCAACTCGGCTGTGAATTACCGTCAAATCTTACAACTCATGGATTGCGGACAACATGAGGTATCGAACAAGTCATCACCGAACGCAGTCGGTTCAACGGTAGAGAAATAACAGCAGAAAATCCATTACAGAAAACCTCATACAAATGCACAGGACAAAGCTAGAGTGCACAGAACGTTTAAATGCAAACCTCGTTGCATTGTGAACGTGAATACTGGTTCATAAACCCAAGCACACAATCGACGTGAAAACGAGCGAATTAAACGACAAGGTTCTTGCATTATTGGGCAACTTTTCGCTACAAATACAGTCTCATGAAACTTTGTGATTTCAACATTGAGGGTTTTTGAATCGAAGGTTCACGTGAGCATAGGTAGTGTGTAAGTCAGCACCTGTGCGTTGTTGTGTTGCTTGGTTACGTAAACTGTCGTTATAGCTAGCCCAGACTTTGGGTTCATCGTTGTTTTGTCTTCTTCTGTTTTGTAAGATTGCTATCAACCCCCCCCCCTTTAGAGTGTGTAGCCCCTGTATTCAACTTACAGCATAGGTGATTCTGTCTGTATTGTTACCGTCCGTCTGAGTTGGCTGGAGTACACAGGTTCAACGAACTTTCAGACCAATAAAATATATTGATGTACATCAGAAAATTTCGGTATGTACACTATTCTAATCCTCAAGATACACACACACACACACATTCACAGCAACATCTGTTCCGAACCTTCACGTCTCCTGAAACCGTACACGCCAACGGCAGTATACCTTTGCAGCGGACAGCATTACAAGATGCTTAATTGCATGAGTCATGGTGCTGGCTAACTTGTATTCATCGAGTCATGTTTGTTTTTTCTTTTTTTTTTCTTTTAAAAGAGTACTATGATACGTCTCCACTTGAAGTTTGCCGCCCCGATATGCATTCAGTCGATAAAAACTAATCCTATCGAGCCAGTACTAGGTTACAAAATCATCTGAAGACAAAACAGGTTACCTGTACCAAGCAACTGAATGATAGACGACTAATTTTGGCTTTCACTGTTTGGTACTTATGTTGTTCGGTTTACATTCGATTTATACATTCTTTTCAGACGGTTTCTACAGACTTATGAAGGTAAGCGGACATGTTACCAACTAGGGGTCTAAATGGCAGAAGATTAGCGATGACGCATCTGCGCCACGTGGAAGATCAATTGTGAGGAAAATAAACATCACATGATAGTAAAAACATTTGCAAAATTGAGGTTTTCTCATTGTGTAAACATTACACATGGACATAAGACGATTAGGTCACCAAGGGCTATACATAAAAATTTCTGCAATATGTCCTAATTGCTTCTGCTCACATAAAAAGATATAGAACATCATATTGATCAGCACTAGGTTCGAGAGTAATAGACGTTAAGGGATGTTAAAAACAGAAAACTATTAAACAAGGTAGACTAATCGTCGTACTAAATGAAAGTGGTGCAAAAGGCTGTCGACTTTCGGAGGGCGAAATCTTTGCATTAGGAAAATCACGCATCATACGCTTAACCGACTGCAATATTAACCTTGTGTGAACGTCGACTGCCGAGTTGTCCAGTGCCTAAATTTCACTCTCCTACTTGCATTCTTGTCCAGTAGCCGAATGATTTGTTACTGCGGTTTTAAAACACAGTGTTGTGTACCATCTAGTGATTACTGACGTTTCATCCTGAAAGTTGTTTATTATATCTCGTTTCGCATATGCACATCTTAGTCTAACACACAGGTTTTGGTGGCAGTACAAAATGCAGACCGCGGGCAGCAAGAGGACAACTACACTACCTAAGGTAGAGTAACGTGCGATTTTTATGTGACCAAAGAACATCACCAACCCCATGAAAGGGTGTGTTCATCAGGGGGCCGCGCCAAAGTAGGAGTTGAGACATTTGACTCTTTCTCCTGTCGCACCTTTTCATACAGTCACCAACGTCAAGGCGGTGCAATACAGACTGCAAGTTCGCACCAAATTGAGGTGGATCAGCTGACTACTCGGCCACTTCGAGGACACTTGGGTACATCGCATTATAGTAGTCGAACTAACTGACCTATGTGAACCCATTTTGAACCGGCTTTGGCCTCAGTCTTTCAAAGAAATTCACTAAAATATGTGGCCTAGACTGCTACAGAAAAAATCAAGAGAGGTTCTAGTGCTCATAAGCACAACGTATGCAAATCCGTGAGCAAAAACACTGGATCACTCAGGTTTTATCAATAGTGTTGTCCTTTTAAGCCGAGCGCATGATTTTTGCAACCCAGACCGGGCGCTTCACATGTAGGGATCGCACCATTCCTGGTCGAATGGAAATGTTCACGGTTTAAAAAAGTAATTGAATAAAATCAGAGAAGTTGCTGCGACAAAATTATGGGTTCATCTTGAAAGTTTTCCTTCGGGAGGCGCTAACACAGTATGATCTATCTACTTCCTTTGAAGATCTCTAAGCTTTTGACAAAGGGATCGAGGATGGTTGAGTTCAGAATGCTTTACTGTCGTCTTGGAACAGCCGTCAGCACAGCTACTGTGTCATTTGTTTGGTCTTTTTTTATGTACTTGTCCAGTAAATACATTGTATAGTTTTTCAACTGAATTTATTTCCGGTCTGTGTGACCCATCCAAACGATATCTTTATGATGCTGGAGTTATGTACGGGCATTGTGTTGCTGTAAACTGACTCTTGTTGACACCTATGGCGTGTTAAACGATAATTAACACCATCCCCGGTATGTGGACGAGAGTTGACGTTCTGATTTCAAGCGATGCAGTCAGTTCATTAGAACCTGTAGACGTAAATGCACCTGAACGTACCACTGATCTTGTTTCTGGAGTCGGTACGAACACCGATTACATCTCTTCTGTTATCAGGTGAACACTACCTCTCTGTTTCTGACTATCATAAACTTCTACTTGAACGTCCACGAGATATGAGACACTGTTTTCGTTAAACTACATTAAATTTATCCATTCTTGAGGGGACTTGAATTTTCAATCCCTCTGTGATCAAACCAAGGTCAACCGTCTGTCGTTTATTGAATAGCTTTTATGGAGACGGCCGCCACATTTTCTTTTATTGCTAGAAAACTCTGCATCAGATGTCAGTTGGTAGGTCTCACATTTTTCTCAATTAGAGGAAATTGATAATCTCCCACTTTCAGTGTTATTCACCCATAAAACTCAGATGGTTTATTGTGGCTTCCAACGTCGTTCAGCCATCTACCGTAATTTGTGAGAAAGCCACTGTTTGGTTTTTCTTTTCAAAAAAATCCACTCAACATTGCAACTCTTGCCAGGTTGATTGGCTGCCAGTCTGATACAACAACGACACCTCATCCACCTCACAACATCTACAAGAACATACCTAAACTGCGAGTAAACACACTTGCTTGGGTGACATCTGCTAGTAGTAGGTGATATTTTTCTAGCGCCGACACGACCCAAATCTTGGATCGGTGTAACTTGGCAACACGGAAGAACATAGTTGAGTCGAAGCCGGCCTCATGACCTTTTCCTTTAGTTCAAGAACAACGAAGTGTTTTCCAAGTGTTCAGTGTGATGAAGGGGAGCAACAACAGTTAGTTGGATGCTAAAAGCAAGCAATTTATAAGTCACCGTTGCAGAGTCACCTGTAAAATGTTGGGCGAGCCTGACATTTTGTTTAACGGTGTGTGTGTGACAATCAGAGGAGAATGCACTTCCGTGCCTATTTGTTGTCTCAATTGTAAACTGATCCACTAAACACGTTGTGAACTATTATGAGAATAAATGGGGATCGTCTCAAATTTAGTCCCAATGCTAATTAGTCGAGCAGGTTGGACCAAGAAGCGCTTACATACTACTATGGTGAGGCTACTGGCTTCAGTCGATTTAAGATGTCTAGATGGCACGATTTTTCTATGGAGATGACAGGGTACATACTGCGTCCACCTTTAAAACCATTTCACAACTTGGGCGCGACTAATAAACGACCATGATTGGACCTTCAGATGTGATGAATGGATCATGACTTGTTTGAAGCAAATGAACTAATGGTGAACAAGCTCGCCTCACGAGTGTGGCAGTCTGTGTTCACATTCTATCCAAGCCAAGGATATGCGTTACGCATTTATTCTAACAAGAATAAAAATCCAATCTACAATAGATCTTGTGAAAGTGGACTAGACAAATGTTTGCATAAATACGATCAAATCTGAGTGTTTTTTAACCCGTATAACTGTAGTGACAACCACCTAGTATCTCTAAGTTTATATCTGCGTCTCAAATGTCCATTTTTTTCTATTCCAGATTCGAACCCGGAGAATGGAGTGACTGATTCACTTGTTCAGTGTGATAATGTAAAGGTAAACTAATGGCCCAGGATGTTGGCCGTCCCATAATTCTGCTACTACTGTTTTCTTTTTGCTTTACATAACCGACCTTTACACTTTTAAATTAACTACTTAGTATAACCTGCCGTGAGGTGTCACTGATGTTTGAAGCAGTTTGAATACGTTTAGCGTGAAATTCTGATCTATAATTAACTAATATTTTACTCCTATATATCCATTCGGTTTTGCGAAACTTTCGCTCTCAATGGCTTCTACAAAATTAATACCTGGGTTCCCCGTCTAACCACAATTTTTTAGTTATCGAGATTTTTGGTCGATGATTTTACTCGCTTGTATCTAATATGTAATACTAAAAAGAACCAAGTCAAACTGAAGTTGGATAGTGAAAAGTTGTATCCACCGTAAACCACTCATGTCAACTGAGTGGAACACTACCAGTGACAATAAGGTCACTTCACTAACCAAAACAATTCTAGTGAATAGCTGTAAAACGCGAAGTATGAAGTTCACGGTATCGACGTAGCAGCTAACTTTAACATGTGCAAACAGAATAGAATCCAAATACATCGGTAACACCCTTACATTATTTGTTTAACAGTGGCCTAAACGGAGTTGAAATTTTACATTTCTGCGGCCACCGAACGCTTAGCATCTTAAACTGACCCGGTGGCCCGCATGCTTGTGCGATTACTCACATCGTGGCATAGGAAACTACTACAACGATGACAGTTATAGATTAACGGACAATAATTTTGTCGTGTTTTCGCACAAAGGAGTAATGCACTTATTATGCGTCGATCCGTTAAAAATCGATGAACCACAAACAGCCAGTTTGGCTTGAAATTGGTGATGCTGATCGAACGAATTTCAATCGGTCTACGAGATTCGTTGAATGGGTCATTATATCTGGCTACAGCAATCACTCGGTTATCAGTTGTCCTCAAAGCTTAAGATAAAGTTTATCTAGTAAATAAACAAATGTGCTGCCTAACCTAGCAAACAGAGTTTGCTCTTGTAATGAGGCAGACAATAATATCTCAAAGCTACAAAGAATGTCTTCATGAAAAAAACCGGCAGTCACATTTGTCAATTATCTTATCGTGCATAGACAGTGACACTCAATCAATGCTGACAGGAACTTGTTGAGTATAAACTGAAATCGTACCACGTGCGATGATCACGAGCATCTTGCGCATTGTATGAAAAACACCACTGGCCAGTCATGAATCGTCAGGAATCTGTAAACATACAATGAACATGACACATTTAAGTGCATCTCATATTTAAATAGAAATTTTCGTCAGCCCACTTCGAGCTTGACGCTAGTTCCAAGGTGCGCTCCTGTTGGTGCTCATCGACCAAGACTGAGAAGTGGACTACAGTCCACGTTCTTCTGAAGCAACCGTTTTGACCAATTAAGCACTGAATCAACCTTAAGCAGGACCAGAATATCTCACCTAGATGGTCGGTCATATTCACTTGTAATTATGCCTTGGTTATTCACTCGTCCCTAGAAGAAAGTCGGTTAACTTGTATTCATGCTAATTCTGCCCGATAACCAGTCATTATCCACAACTGGGCATACCCAATCCGATATTTGCGTGCAAGATTAAAAATAACCATTCGTACTGAGTTGTATCACACACAGTCGTACCTTGATACGAAATGTCAAATATGGACTAAAATTGACCGTCTCACTCCGAATGTGGTGCAGTTACTGAAATTTAAAATGTGACCAATCGTTCACTCTTCAGACGCGTTCCCACGTTGAGCTTCATTGAGTGCGGTTTCCACTGCGCAGTTCGTGAAACGTCTCATCGTTAAGTCTGCCACTTACTCATGCCATGCAAATGCATGTGATTTCCCTCAAATCGCTCGATAATCCGTTGGTTTGTTCCATCCCATAACCGAAACTCGCTCGAACTGGTTTCACACAGTGCCTTATGGTTTCCCGATAACGTACTCAGAAAAGAGACAATGGCTTGCAATTCCTTCAAACTGAATTCGGTAAGCACAGTAACTCTAGCGCTCAAGTCTTGGATTTTACTGCCATAAGAGTTCGATGAAAAGACGTCGACGGCCAGACAAGTTCAAAATGTCAAATCAACTCTTATTTTTTCAGCCGTGTTCAAACTTTCCTGTTCTCCCTTACTCACTGCATTTCATATTTAATGGAGAGTGCTCAAACGCATTTTTGACTGGTAAGATAGGCTATTGTAATAAACACTCTTGCTTCCATAGGTTCCATATCGGATTCAGATCAACACTTTCAGCTGTTCTACATATGATATCACTTTCACGGCTCACTGACTACTGATTTTGTCTGGTGAGACATCCTGGTATTATGGCCATCCTGATGGAATAAAACATGCTCACGATATTATCAGCACAACAGTGGGTAAACCTGTATCTAAAGTATATGAAAGGGAGACCGGAAACTGCGCCTCACATCAGTGCAAATTGCTTCCCATAATGACAAGTTGACTGACTTATCACGCGACCACCTGCTTCCGTGGTTTTTTGAAGGTCTCTTCCTTTTTGTATAACTCCACCGTTCGAATCATTTTGATTACATTTCCCTTTATCGATTTATGCCACTTTTCAATATAAGAATTATCCTAAGAATATGATCTTCAGGTCAATATAGTCATTGATTTTGCAGTTTCACGTTAGCAGCGGCGTTCTTTTGAGAACTTGATACTCAATGAATTTTCATGATTTTGTGGGATGTGTTCGCTGTAAATCTCATCGTCAAATTCCGTTTCTTGCTGCGTATGCTACTGTCTATCACAGTTCTCTCAAGCAACGCCTTTCCTCACGCCTGGTGTTTGCGGGTTTTTTCTCCTGTCGTTCCGCAAAAGTCGCGAATTTTCAGGTGTTACTGTTATAACCTTCACCTGTACTCTTCTATTTCTCCTACTATTGAGATCTGACTTAGACAAAGCCAAAATGTTGCGCATCTGAAAACCCGTTAGTTGCGCTCCTATTCGTATTGTGAATGGCAAAACTAAGACCATCATCATCATAGACAGCAATACATCAGTGGTTCACACTGATTTTAAGTGCCACACAACCACGAAGGGAAAAACCTATATAGGATGAGAGAAGACAAA
>LOND01000032.1:144401-224348 GCA_014220965.1 Paragonimus kellicotti
TTGTATTACGCATAGCAACTCGAAGAATGCTCAACTAATTCGGTCATCAGTGATGCATCAAACTCATAGAATGACACATGCGGACTTTAAAGTGGGTCAGTCGCATATACTGAGTTCCAAAAAGCTAGTAACTCTCGTCTGTCAGTCGTTGATATAATACTATACAACCGAAGTTTTCCAGCGGAAGACGTAACAGAAACGCGGTGCACAATATGATCTTAACAGGAGATAAGAAAAGTCAACTTACCTCTACCGGATCCTTGAGCTGTTTGAACGACGAAGGGGTTTATTGGACTGCTAGTTCTTGACTGACTGGAATGGTTCTCAGAATTTGAGCTTCCTTGTGATGGCTGTTGTTGCCACTGTTGTTGTTGTTGTTGCTGCTGTTGTTGTTGTTGTTGTTGTTGTTGCTGGTGGTGGTGGTGATGTTGATAGTGCTGGTGGTTCAGTTGGGCTGCTTGTGATCTCAGGCCCCATTGAAATAACTCGTATACAAAATTCTCCGGTTTAACGTCGCTTGAGGTGATGTGGTTACCATTTGTAAGTAACCCGCTGCATCCGGTCATGGTAGTGGATTGTGTACCCGCTTCACGAGAGGGGTTGCACAAGTTACCGATTGTCTCGGTAACATGTGAGAGAAAATGCGGGTCCATACTTCCGGCAGGACAGTCTGCACCGGTGGGCAGATGAGACCACGGAAACTGAACTCCTCCCAAAGATGAACCAAAATGTAAACTTAGTGGTGTGTGCTGGAGAAAGTTCGGTGATAACTGAGCTAGGGCTTGTGTTGTAGAGACACATTGTTGAGGAATACTAGTGGACTGCTGAGGTAGTGACGGCAATGACGGTATGTTCAGTAGGGGGCTTGGCACACCAGGTATCATTGGATGATCACCTGAATTGATAAAGAGTTGACACTGTTGGTAAAGGAAGTGACTTGTAGATGAAGGTATTTCAGGAGGAAACAACCCACATATAAATTATCATAACTTACTATACCGTTTTCCGTACTGGTTTCTCTTTTAAACGTTAGACTGGAACTTTTGTGGAAAATTCATTCGTTTCAGAATGGTAGAATTTATCTACTGAATTTTCAGGCTACAAAAGTGGCTTATAATTGGTCTAGTCTTCTGCGGCCTTTTTTATTGCGGCTGCACGCATTGGCTACTGCGATAAGGCGGTCAGAGAGAATACTTGAGTTGTCAAAATCGTCATGTCATCATCATTATCATCAGCAATACGCGCATACATGTGGTCCAATCGCATCATTAAGTGCACTCACTTCACAGACAACTCGGCCAAACAACAGCAGCATTCACGCCACTGAGCTCGATTAGCCGCCATCTCACCTAATGTCTCAAGCCACCGACTCTGTGAGTCGCGAGGGCCCCAGCCCGGGAGACGAACCCGACCTACAGTGACCAACCTCTTCGTAAACGATTTCATTTGTCAATGCCAGGTCGTCATCTGTCCATCTCGCACCTTGCGCCAGTCGGCCGCAGCGTCGGCAAACAGTGCTCGGTGTGGCAAGCGACTATCTGGCATCCTTAGTACATGACCTAACCATCTAAGTCTGTGCAAATGTAGCGACTGAACAAGAGAACTCGTTTGACAATCAGTGCCAAACACCCGCTTCCTAACCTCCTCGTTGCTGCTGATGCCACCCGATACGAGCGATAAACGCAGACATCGGGGCTCGAAATAGCTTTGAAAACAGTCGTTTTATGAGTATTGCTGTATTGGTCGACGGTGAAGGCAGTTAAGAATCAGTGTGAACCATTGATACCTATGATGATGCTGATGATGATGATGATGATGACCCTGTTATGCGGAATACTAAGAAATTGTTAACACATGTGGCTTTGTTTTCACAGCATTGTCGTTACTAACTATTTTTTTAATGTTCGATATTGAATTAAACCTGTGTATGACAAAGCCCAATTTTCAATAATAAAAAATAAGTAGCTGCCAAACTTTGGTGCGATAAACAAACTGGTCTGTGAACAATCGTGCTGAATAGACGCAAAACCACATGGCCTTATAATTATTGGACACACTGGATGGGAATCATACGTAATTGCTAATTAGTTACCCACGAGTTCGTGTCGTGGCATTTCTAAGGCCACAAGACATTTTATACGTTCTTATGTATTTTTTGTAAATTCATACATATACATTATAAAACACTATTCAAAGACAGTTGTCCGGGGACTTTTGGGTGTATTCAGAAATCTCCGTGCGACATCAGTATAAGTGAAGAACGAGCAGTACGATCAAAGACATCAGTTAATGACTAAGGGTACAATCATGTTGTTTATCGGGGTATTTTACGCAATATGTCTGAAGTAAATATCGGCTGTTAAGTGAGGATCTGCCGGCTACATAGCTGGATTGTTCAGATTTTCTCTTTGGTAATTTTATTGCCTGTATCTTGAAACTTGTATTCAATGATTGATGTCGTCAATTTATATCTAAGCTAACGAGTTTGCGTTTACAGAAATAATGGACATACCATAATGAACAACCAGGATTATGTTTGATTAAGTCTGTAGGCAAACCCGTAGCGTTAACTGTGTGAGGGTGTAGGTTATGGGAAAATTATCACCTGAATTTTACAGGTCACAAGTATCTTATGAAGTTTATATACACCTGACTCTACATTGAAAGAACATGAAACAAAGGGAAGATAATCTATAACGACCAACCTCCACGCCTAAACCTGAAACTTCAAACACTTATGCACTGATGATGTCACTTGGTTGGGTGATGTAAAGTCGGCAACCTAAATGTCAAGATTTGCAAACAACTGAATACCTAAGTAAAGATGCTTATTTCAATGTAGGGACTATAGAAGAACTGAATATGATAGGTCTATACGGAAGTAGTATACAGAAAGATACTCATGACTCACAAGTGGGCAATTTGATATTTTGCAAACACATTACAGCAGGTGATAGCTTGCAGACAATGGCATTAGAAGTCATTCACAACTTCAACATTGTCCAGATTGTCATTCTGATTGAAGACATGGTAGAGTGTCATGTGCGTGCTGTTCAGCTATCGTTTAAAGTAATCTATCGATGAGATTGTGCTGAATGCCTCCTACGTGAGTTCCAAATTTGATAAACCTCAACACCACGAAGATATTGTTTGCACTTAAAGTGACTCAGCATACGTTGCAAACGAAGCAAGTGCTATCGGAGACAACTATTCAAATAAATCGAGAAATTTTATATCAGGAGGTACCATCGGTGGGGTAAAACTCTGTAGTTCAAAATAGAGACGCCTCCGACATAAGGATAATACGTGGAACACTGACCCAGATAAAGCAACTTTTTCAAGAAAAATGTAAACGAAACATCATAACAAGTTTGGCTGGATATCTCTCGAAATATATTGCCCACATGTTTGGATGCTCAACTCCCGATACGGACATAACAATGAGCTCAGCATCCAGGGAAGATCTATTGAATAAAGCAAGCCAAACAATCAAGTTATCATCCGAAGTTCCGTCTTGGCTTTCGTCTTCACCGAAAGGTAGTTTTGAACATAAAATTGAACTTGTCCAACAAAAATACATCCGAATAGTTTCAAACCAAACTCCTAATCAACAAGCGATATAAGCAATGAAAAGTAGACAATTTCGAGTACACCTCTTCAACACTGGTATTTCGTCTTTCTTCATGATTCTGTGAGGGTAATCTTCTAGTAGATGAGTGACGTAGTCAACACAAAGCGTACGTTGGGCATCAGTGGATGAACTTCCATACGGTCAGACGTTTTTGATGGTTTCGATCTATTAGATTTTTTGAACGGAGTACTTGAATATATATTTCAGTGATAATTAGGATTGATCGCTGATACTTACGTTTGACCTTGGACTAGCCTCGATTGAGTTTCTACAATCCATTGCTTCCCACACCTTGCAGGTGTTCCAACGCGCTCATCATCCCCAAGGCTTTTCGATACGGTGTAGCATTTTGTGCAGCACTTTGTACTTCATAATTTTCATTGTTCTTTGCACTTTTCACCTTTCTCAAGTTCACATGTACACTCGATGTTTAAACCAAGTGAATCGAATGAATCAATAATCACTAATACAAAATTTATCTTCCAAGGTCGCGAGCCGTGCGTTCTCTCTGCGTTTCCGTGTCACTTGTGTACGGATTTCTGGAAGTTAAAGACTAACGGAATCAATCATCTATTTCAGCATATCTCCGTATTTATCTGTCGTCAAAATTATCTCCGTTGTGACCTCAAAATCCCTTGGGAGCAACACGACAGATCGTATCCATTGGATACTTCATTCAGTGTAGTGGAACTCTAAACCAACGCACCTTCACGAACTATTGTGAGTCAGTTGCTTTTATTTTCATCACATTTTGGCCTTGTGTTCAGAATCAAGCCTTGTATAGTGTTTAGATCCACTGCAAAGACTCGTAAATCGCTGTCTACATGGGATTGCAGACTTTATTGAATTCCCAAAATCATGTGACCCCCTAAGTTGCCTATGTTGAAACTTTTAAAATACTTTTGATCGATAAACCAAAAGTATAAGAATAGGATATCCCACCAATCCTTGAATATAGTAAGATAAGCCGTATGACACTATCAATTTACATTAGCGGATAGTTATTGGACAGATTCACACCTTTAAAAATGGTTTCAACTTCACTAATTTTGTTGTGACTTGTAATCGGGATGCATTAACTAATCCAATGTATGCTAGATGTTACATCCGTCGCAGATTTTATTGTATTAGCCTGCACGTAACTAATAATGTGATCACACGACTTTAACATGAATTGCGTAGTTGACAGAAAGGCATTAAAATCTAAAGTGCGCTCTTGTTCAGTGCTATGACATTCCTAAACTGAGATATTGCAAAAAATTAGGTTAGACTGTAGAAATTAGTGAAACACACAACCGCCTGTGCTGCAGTATAGCCTTAATGTACAATACTATCTTTCTGGATAGTAGAACGACTTCGCTACAGAGATCACTTTCAGCTCATCATGGCACTGGTCTCTTCTGTAAGAATCTAATGTTCGGCAAGTAGCGCTAATTAGACCAGTGTATATGAAGTTATTAAGGGTGTGGTTCGAATCAGTTAGCTGCGACACTTCCATTTTTAAACCGGCTCAGAACAACGTGATTATAGGAACACGATATCGTGTCAAAAAATGAAATGGTACCCACAAAGATAATGGAGCAACACTCTTCTCCAAAAGCTCAACCTCCCCATCGAAACCGGATGTGATCACTTTGGAGTAATTTCAAACGGTACCCGGCGAGTAAAAGAAATGCAGGTTCCTGTGAATGTTCGAAGAAAGGACGTAGTTCACTGCTCATATTAGTTCGTCTCGTTGAATAGCCGGTTCACACTGAGACGGTAAGAGTGACAGAACCAAAGGAACATTCCAAAAAGTTCAACTTGGAGTCACCGTACATTTCTAGAATGTTTAAAATCTGGGAACGTTATTTTCATCCGCACTATCGGGCTCCAGTGATGCATAAAATTTTCGACGCAGTTAACTCCGGACTAAGGAGAACTGAGCTGTAAACTTTGCTTGTATTTTCGATTCAGTTTCCTTGCCATCAAAACTCTACCGCGTTTACTTCCCGTAGAAACCTGGACATTGGCAGTCATTAGGCAAGTAAACAACCATCAACTCATAGCTGTTGTCGGTTTCTTTAGCCTCTGGGATTCGGTGCCTCGATTTATTATCACAGAACGTTTATATATTCCGTCCCATCGTCAATAGCTACGATCCGAATTAATCGCGCCCTGTAATTCACCCGTCAGTATATAGGGTTTTTTTAGCCGAATTAATATTTAAATTGACACAATCATGGAGGTTTAGGTCAAGGCTGCTTTCACACATGATTTCAGTTGAAGAATCTGTGGCACAATCAGAACATCCATGGTATTGCAGGAGGGTCCCGCCGCAACCCTTTAGATGAGTACTACAGTTTAGCCTAACTCGCAATACTATTCTACAAAACTATGGGCAGAAGCCGTAGATTCGAGCATTATTTTTTACCCTCAGGGTAGATCAAGAGTAAATGATAAGACAATAGTCTGCTAATAACGGTCTTGAAATAATGAAGATGATATGGGTAAGTCATCCTGTGAATGATCCGGGATACATCTGTCTCGGGGCTGGTGTTATGCTGTATGATACAGACTCTGCAGGCACACACGTTTATGCCCGTACAACTAGATCGATGGTAGCTTACCAGGAGAACCTTGTGATAAATATGTCAGTGATGTGTGCTCTGAAATCTACATTCCGCCACGCGGTTCATTCAAGTTATAGCCATCACCGAATCATAGAAGGTCAAAGATTCATGCCTTACATTTCAAGAGAAGCTCAAAATAAGATACATACTTCGGAGACGTTAACTTGCTAAAAATGAGCATTCACGTACGGAAAATTGTAGTTGCTGTACCTCACATTATTATAATGACTTATAGTTTGCTGAGTTGATAATCACATTTGAATGAACTCATATTTTTTTGCTAAGTTCATTCACAATTTACATATATTTTCAGTGAATATTATGTTGTAACCCATGATTTTTCATTATAGTTTACCAAACGTTCATCTTCATTTTTGGAATACTTCTTGTCAAGCGAATACATGGTGATTTTCTGTACTCAGCCAGTACGGATTACATTTGCATATTGACAGGTGATTTCGTTCGACCAGCGTAGACCAGACGTAAAAATGCGTGGCTCTAGTTTTCGACTAGCCTTGCCGATTACTGATGAATCTTCGGCTAGCCGACTACCACGATCCTTACAGCATTGCCCAGCTAAATACTACATGCTGATGACTCCGCATAACAAATGTACAGTGTAATCAGTGTGAAGTTGCAGTGAACCGGTCAATGTTTTTTTCACTGGCGTAGCTATACCAAGCTGACCAACCTTTAGTGTAGATTGTTTCACGGATGCTTCGTTGTACTCATTCGAAAGACTTTGCGATATGATCTTGTTGCCGCGCTTTTAGAGGCTTCAAACATAGATGTGGCAGTGCCTGCAGTTCCTCAGTTTTGAGCAACATTCAGCCAATGTAAACTCAAAAATATTCTTTGGGATTATTGTACGTTGGACGGGTAGACGAAGATGGACCAGGGAGATGGTTAGAAACTCCGTACAAAGCTGCTCTGGTTGATCGTAACAGTAACTGTTTCTACCATCTGGGCAACTTCCCAATAGCTCCTTGAGGCTCTAACATTTGGCAATATGCTCAATAAAGCCCAATCGGCTTCTTTCAATTAGAAGGATAACTGCTGACACGTGGACCGAATCAACATCACGTGCAATTGTGGAAAACTCATGCCATTACCGACTCGTAGGTCTGATTGTGATTTTTCCCTCAACTTCGTGAAATGAAGTCAGCGCTCGGTCCGCCTTCCACATTTCAGTCGATCGCCAAACTTTTCGCCTGTGTCAGTATGTGTGCCAGTCCGAGGGAATTATGCTAAATCAGCCAACTAGTGGAGGTCATAAGCGGGCCGAGTGGAAAACAGTGACTGGATGAATGAATGAAATTTACACGGTGTAAACAGTAGCAATCGGGGATGGATTTGCTTATTCGCATGGCTACTTACACGTTCGTAAAAGTTCAGTGTGTCTGAGCCAGATCTTTCGTCCCAGGAGAATCGCTTTCGTTTTTGAATTCCAGTCAGTCAGCTTGTTTAACTAATATCTCGTTTATTTTTACGTTTGATGATCGTTGGCCCTCCGATATTCTGATTCGCGAACTGCGCACTTTTGATATTAACTCCGAGGTATCACACGTCCAATTAGATCTGCTTCCAGCAGTGATAATAAGTTAGCGTCCATACGAGTTGCTATGTGCGGTTCCTCAAGTTATTTTTCAATGTTCTTCATTGTTCAGTTGTACATCACGTCTATCTACAAAATGACGTGCAAATGAAAGCGACTCAAGCAGTTCACATAGACACCGCAAGGGTAGAAAAATAGCGACAGTCTGAATGGATTAGTTGACATGTAAGTCAGTAAACATGTGTGCGTGTTTCTGCAATGACAGCAAACTCACAAATGTGTCCATCCGTTTGCACGCACATCTAAGGTGCGTACCCGACATTGAGAAGTCTGTTTCTCATCCTCGTGACTGTTTTCATTCTATACGAATACAATACAAACTATAAATCCTGCTGTTACGAGCTCTACTATTGTGTTCGCTTCACGTCGAATGACCAGACTTTTGGAACTTACCCTAAGCTTGTCAACACAACTAAAAATAGATTGAGTGTAGGGGTATAAGCTGTTTTGGTCGGACTATGAAAGCGTTTGATTCGACTGAATTATACCCTGATAAACCGTTCACGAATCAGGGTTGCTATGCTCCAGTGACATATGATTTTCTCCACGAGAAAAAAAACAATCATAAGTCCCCCGTAGACAGTTGAATTGTCCAGATAATCTTGGCTGACTGAGATAGTATCCACTTCAGCTAACAAAAAAGCAAAACATAGTCATTCCTGAAGTAAAACGTAATGCAATGAATCCTGACAACTAAAATAAGTGGTGGCTTGATAAGTATGGTCATGTTATTGTCTGTTCATCGTAAGACAAGCTGAGTCAGTAGGTAGAACGTAGAGTACAATGATGAGTTCCAGAATAGTTCGTAACGTAAATAGAAAGTACGTGGTCCATTGAAACTTGTGTAGCATAAAGCGCAGGAAAATCTGATTGTGGTTATATTGTAAGAAATTTAATTGTGTCCAAACAGAATAGATGGTGTTACCAGACTTGAATTTTTCTACATTTGTCTAGCTGACCGTTCCGTACTCGCGATGTATGTGTCAACACTGATGTCCGGCGGTCTTGCTGTATGTCCGGATATATTCCTTTTAGGATTACGAGACAGAACATTGGCTGTATGGCTTTGAACCACATACCCACATTTTCGTGTAGATATACTGTTTCCGAAAGTAGCATGCTTTTGTGTTTCTAGGTCTGCATTGTACAGCCGCGTGTTCTCCCTCTAAGTTGAACATTTACGTTTACTGATTTTCCATAAGTCTTGTAGCTAGAGTTCCTTACTCTTTCTGCTTAGCTACTGGTGGTTTTAACCGCCTTGCTGTTAACTTTCTCTCATTGATAAACCCATTAGTTATATCTGAGTGTCATGATTTTGATTGTGTGAATGACACTGGTATGTTTTTGCCTTGAACCGGGCTTTCTTCGATTGTCAATATCAACTGTAGTTTAAAACAGTTGGTTCCCTTGAACAGTTTGAACAAAGCAGTTAGAACACGAAAACTGGTAGATGCAAGCATTTCGTATTGACTCGTCAGTACCAAATTTACAATAACACGGGTGGTTTTTTATAGCAAACAACTAGAGGGGTGGATAATCAATAAGCGTGTTAGGATAGGTCATTAAGTCCAGGGAAGGGTCAAATTCACGAACAGTTGTTTCTGAACACAGAGAGCTGGCTTGAGTCGGTTGATTGCGACTGCTTCGGCAAACCGTAAGAATCTTGGGTTAGAATGACGTAACAGGACTCTGAATGCACAAGATGGATCGATAACGTGACCAGTGATCAGGACGTGTCTGGCGACTGAGGAAACTGGCTGTTTACGTGTTTCAGCAACATTGCCGTTCTCCGATAACACGGACTTCTGAACCCATTTAGGTAAATGTTCCTTCATTCTGGAGCTCAAGCATCTCTCGGTTCTGCCTATGTAACGACTGGCTGGATATCCACACATCCATGAAGTAACTAGAGTAAACTGTTGTCATCTTCTGTCTTACGGACCGCACAAAAGTCATTGGTTATGAACGCGGATAGTAAGTGGGAAAACTGTCAAGCGAAAAACCGGATGATAAATATCATCTTGTATCCTTGGCTGATTTTTTTTAGAAGTAGGCTCATTTAAGTATCTGACCTTTCTATTCTTTTAGCGTTATTATTGGCCTAAATAAAATGTGCACTTAACCACTTCACCTGATTCTGTAGGCACCATTTTTCCTCGATACCTAAAGAATTAATAAAGTTTTGTACATACAGAATGAGGTCTCAAAGAGTTGTCTTTTCGGCGACTAGAATGGACATATTCTTTGAAGAAAAAATATGGTCATTTTATATTTAGTTTTAGTTTTAGCGAGTGACCGACATGTTTTCACAACTCTATTGATCATAAACCTTAGTTCATAATAACACAGGCTTTTTGTAGAGAAAATCAATATACCAAAAAACTTGTAACACGATGCAAATCTACCGATGCAATAATCATGTGGTTTACGGAAAAGAACGAGTTATTTCGTCTCAGCAGTACTGCTGAGTCCAGTTTCAACGTATCAATCTTTTGCTGCAAATCGTGTATACGATCAATGGAACTGTTAATCTGAGCAAACAACCAATCCGCTCGTTGTGCTGTATAAACTGATATGTTGTTAATCAAATACTCGCAAACGCTGAATGTCGCGTATTGTGAAAAATAAATGGAAATTGTGCAATCCTTTTGACTCCCTTCCCGATCGCATTGACCATATCGTTTTACGGAGTGTAAATAAATCATGCAGTTGCAATACAACACTACCGACTATTCAAACTACGCTTGAGGTAGTTGAGGGAGTCATAAGTTGAGAACAGTTTATGACAATTAGATAATACTTTTTCGCGCGGTATTTCATTTCGGGCTCAGAAACTTCTTTGGATCACATGAACTGGTCACAGATATGGGATAATTGCGAATGGTATGACATGTATTGAGAGCAACGTATGGCAAGGATATGCACTATTGACGAGCTCTAACAAGAGCGAAACTCGAGTCTAGTGCTTCTTTTCGAAAGGGGCCGACTGGAAAGTCTATGGGAATGCGACAGCTGCGATCAATTGTGGGTGATGTCTCAATGTATATGAATTATCCATCATTCAAGTTGTTTCCAGAAGTTATTGCATTTCTTCTTCAGTTTTTATTCTTTGTATTCGGAGTTAACTAATCAGCTAAACTTAGGACATCCAATGGTAACCAATCAGACAGTTTGAATAGATATTGACAAGAAACTCATCTTTGCTAAGCTGGCATAAGCGGGTCTACTCTAAAATAACAAAGTGGCAGCGACCAACATACTATGATGGGAAGTGTAGAATTAACCTGAAGCTAACCCGGAATTGGCTGGTCGCATGTGGGCAGTTAACTGAACAATTATTTTCCTAGGATATTCAACTCGGATGAACTGACTGTCAATGGGGAATGTGTGCTATCGATTAAAGCAGTGGATGGAGGCAGTTGGCGTGGGTAAGCTGACTTGAACCTGTTGGGAATAGAACATATCCTTCACACGCAACTCGTACCATTGTTACACGTGTGCTGTCAGAATAATCCACTGAGCCAGAGTAACTGAAACAATAGGTTATTGTTACTGGTGCTTACTTCCAGATACCGATAGACTGCGCTTGATATTGCCCATTCGACTGTTCATATGTTCACTTAGGTCAGCCCAACTGTATCGAGCTTTGTACGTCAAATGACGCTAACTGTCAAATAACACAACTTGGCGATTGACTGATAACAGATGTTGATGGGTCACAGGATGTACGGTGGGACAGTATGTACGTGAAGGCTCAAGATGAGCGATTTAACAATAGCATCGAGATTCCTAGTGGAAGAGGCGAAGTGGTTTTTCTGGATCCTATCGTCAGCGGTTAGATTAACGAAGAGTCAATGCATGAACATTCCTTATTAATGTTTTCCCTCCAGGACGACCAGATATTTCAGCGATAATGCTCTGACTGAATAACGAGGCTAAAATAGTGGCTAATTCGATGCACAACGAAATCAAAGCTCTCGGGGTGAATTTATTTCGAATATCTTGCCAAACCACTATGACACCCAGGCTATGGCGTGCAGCCGGACCGTGGGGTAGTAGACACGGCGAGTTAGTGTAACAGCGATTGGTTGAAGAGGGGATGGTATTTTGCAAAGATCACTTAGACGATCGGTAGCAAGTGGACGGTGCACGCACGTAAAAGTACAGCGACGCGTGAGGAAAAAAAACGTCTTTTCTACATGTCAGACCCCAGCTGGGCATCCGTCCCTAACTGGCCCTGATCACGTGAGGTGACAACGTTTCCATATGTGAATTTATAGTCTGCGTGGACAGGGCTGAAGTTATGCTGACGTCCAACCAGCTTGGTTGATTGGGGCACCACCGTGTGATCGCTGAGGGACGGATTCCAAAGCGGCCGCTTCGCGGGCAATCCGAGGCAGGCAAGCGAAATCTTGGTGGCCAAAAGCTGGAATACCAGGATGTTATCCAAGAAAGCCATTCGAATTGTAATACGGATCCTAAATCATGAGAGGACACAGTCTTGAACCGGACTGTCCGGAGGAATGCATGAGGGTCAGAAAATTTCGAAGGGCGACAGTTGCGAGGTTGTGAAGTTAAGCACGCGGTCAGCAAAGAAACTAAGTGCCATAGGTCGAGGTGATGTGACTATACGGCGTTGCGATGAGTGCAGCCACGAATGCGCTGGCCGTTTTGGGTCGGTAAATCTACAGTGTAATTACAGCACACTGTCAACGAAGAAAAAACGAGTGCGTTAGGTGGGAGTACGTCAGGCTTACTAAACTTACTTTTCTTCATGTTAGCCAAATACATCCGTCGTTTGGTGGACCATTTGCATCTCTTTACAGAAAACGGAGTCAAGACGATCACCTACCTTTTCTTATCCATAGTATCATTAGCGCGTTATATGATGGAGGTTTGGTTTGTTCTTTGGTCTAACTTTATTTTTTTTTGTTTCTCTACCACATCCCATCTCCAGTGCACTAATGTTTACTTTCGTACCCATATTGATCATTGCCCCATATTTTTAATATTCTTTCCCATTGGAGTCTCTTTAGTTTTTGTTGCTGAAAGATAAGGGTTTCAATTTCATACGTTTGGCTAACCAGCGATGGCGGACTGGGTCATCAATTGCTTCACTCTCACACCACCTTGCCTTATTCGTTCGGGTTTACACGGGATACGGTGCGTGTGAGTGGAACCAGAAGTGGCTCAGTGCATGCCACTTGCGGGGAGAGTTATGCGCACGCGTCCCTTTGGTTTCGGTCACTGGGACAGGCCAATCCGAGAACGGATGCCACCAGCCATGGCCTGCGCTTGCTGACTGTCAAAACTATCGTGTCTCCGTTTTGTATGTAGTTTTGATCCAAATAATTAACGGTGTACTGAATGAAGACTAACCCACTCCTTCCAGTTTGCTCGGTAGTAGCTTACACATGAACTGTACTGTCATCACCTTGCATTGTAAGAATGCTGATGTCATCCATCCAATTTTCTAAAGTGCAACCGTGATTCATCAGTCTGTCTCCTACATTCCGATCGATCACAAGCCACCCTCGTGGCTGCTGGCAAAATACAGAGTTTGGTGAAATTGTACCGAATCGGATGAACAAATAGTCATTCGCAGGGTCGCGCGAGAAATGTTATTGTATGAATGGACAGTATTCTTCAAGGATCACTTGAACGAATTTTGCGGAGTCGGCCATAGTGACCTCAAGTTGGTTTATTTCATTTGAGCAAATGGTTATGCTGCCAGTGTGCATCCGTAAAATTGCAGACAATTTGAACGTGGACACTACAGATTTTCATAACGTGGTTGTTCAATCAACACTGTCTGAGCGCCGTAAGTCACCTTACCCAATTTTTGTTAGAGTATTGTTTTCTCGTCATGTTTATTTTATACACTCAGAATTCTGATATGTCTCAGTGAAACATATCCTTCCCGATCACTTGATCCTAGTCACAGTGAACACTCCTGCGTTTATACTGAGGACAGATGAATCAAATTTGACGTGCTGAAATTGCGACTGTTTGGGTCGATTGCGGGGACTAAATAACTTATCTGGTTTTTAACTTACAGAACAGGGTGAGCGCAGTGATTATTCATAACTGTGGATGATGCAGGTATTAATGTGAAGTAAATACATTTGCCCGTATCAGGCAGCTTGATTATGTTAACATGTGTGGTCGTTCTAACTGTGTGACACTTTCTGATCTAATGAACACCAGAATGGTTAATTAGACACGTTGACAACTGTTGTTATCAAACTCGCATGATTTTTGTCGTAGCGGTTTTAACATTAGAACAACTAGGAAGTATCTACCCATAGAATATCCACAGGGGACATGTATGACGCATGTTACGAACAATCGTTTCTTTTAACCGCGCTTACAAGTCTAACAGTTAAACGGTTACTAATCGAGCTACAAACTTCATGACATTGTGTGAAGCCGCCGATTTACTGATACTTTAAAATTAAAGGTGAGCTGTAACCTTCAGAACTGGAATATACACAGCCCAGGTTAGCAAATGTACTGTCTGTCTGTCCGTGTGTGTGTGTATTGCCTGCTGGATAGAGGAACTTTGGGCTTTTTCTGTTCCGCGAACTTGAAAGTATTTTCCTAGCTTCTCTGCAGCGAAATACTTTACAGCTTAACAGAAGTGAAAAAAGAGAACATACCTTCTCAGCTTAAGTGAATTCATCAGAGGGCCTGATCTGAATGTCCGGTTAATCTTCAATATCTTCAGGGTAATCAAAAAAAATTCAATGAAAAAATCGCAACGCAAGAATATTGGCTCATTGCTTATTCTGGGGAACAGTTATGTTCTTAAAGGTATAGTATTATCACGTTAACTTTATTTTGATATCCGACTGTTAGACATTGTTTGCTTTTTCCCTCTAGATGGATGTGCTAGTAGTGAGACGAGGATGAAATGTTCGCTCCGCCGTTGCGTTCACGAACTGCTGTCACCAGGCCGATTGTGAGCTTCCTCCGGCAAACTTGAAAATCCCATGACTCTCTGTAACAAATGTATGCATGCAGAATTGCAACGTTCAGTAAATGTTCCCAAACAGCCATCGGCCACTGTCTAGGCGTGTGTCGGTTGCTGTATATTTACATTTCAACCATACCGACCCATATTCGTTTTCAACGTATAATAAAATGGCGTTAGATTCTTTTTACCAGATGAGTGAGTATGCTCACTTTGATGCAAAGTTGAAAGTACAGCAGTGAAGTTCCCTTTCTACGCATGATATTTTGTAAGAAGCTGACCATCCGACCTGTTTTAGTAGTAGGAACTTTCATAATGCTCAAGAAATGCTGTCTTTGTTTCTTTTGAAACGTTACTGCAGTTCAGACGCATAATCCCCATTAATGTTGTGCGCCATTCACTGAGCACACATTCTAAGGTCGGACTTGGGAGAAATATCAATCCTAACGTTATAGCCCACCTACGACATCTACTACCAAAGGTGCGTGTTTCGTAGGTCCTGGTCTTGCATACCCAAGAACGGTGACATGTTCATATTGTCATCCGCCGACATCCAAAAGTTCATCCCGGACTCATCCGCCTTTTCCCGCATAAATCAAATTATTCAGGTCCTGTTTTTAATGACATGGTTCATCGATCGCGAGATAGAAGTGAAGACGACAAACTGTTTTTTTTATATTTTGCATTGAACCTGTCGAAACTACATCCTGTCTGAATGAACGAAGCTTTGTTACTTCGTCTGTTGCGATTGACCTTATCGTCAAAGCAGAAGTGTCTGTCGATCGCACAAAGCCAGTTTTCTTGGCGTGTCTTGCTGGAACATCACAACCCCAAACTAGATGTGTATAGGAAACTCGTCAGAATGGTCTCTTTCATTCATTCCTGGGATGATCTGTTAACCAGCTCCTGAAGAGTGCAGTGTCCAAAATTATTCCCCATAGTTTGAAGCATAGGTTCAACAGTGAGAAGCGTCAATGCATCATAAACGCCACGGATCGAACGAGTATACTTCCTTTTTAGATCAAGAGTAACCATTGACACGTTTACTGCGGGTGTTAGACCAATGTATAAATTCACCTCTCCCAATTCCGACTTTTGTCAAACGTCAGCTGCGACGGGCACAGTAAGACAGAGTAATATAATTACTATTTTGGTCTAATGTTCAGTGTTACTGTTAACTTTTAAAAATCCGGCTTTCGAATTCCCAGCCGTGTTGGTGCTGTTTGCTTAACTGTCCACATCGTCTTCTTAACGAGCACTGACTGGGTTAAAGAATGAGTTAGTGTAGTTTTCATAGCTGTAAACAAATTATCACACGACCTTCTCTCGATCCTCCTCCATACCGCCACTTTGAAGCCAGAGCACACATCTAATGTGAACAAAGCAATTCGTGTTGTTAGCCTGACGCCCGACTACATTTTTATTCAACATTACAGCCTGCGTTCGTTATGGTTGTAATCTGAGTACTGTGCCTCTTCGGTTGTTCTAGAGAATAACCATAGTAAACCGCCTCTAGCATCCGATCAACTTACGTGACTTTTCTCAAAATTGGAGGAGATGTGGAAGCTGTAGAAATGAGGAAAGTCAACCAGTGACAGATCTGTACCTTCCAGAATAAAAGTCACACGACTCAAAATTTGAAAAATGATCAACATTGGCTTGCTGGCCGTTCTGATGTTAACCGAAAACTCCAGTAAATTCTCCTGGTACACAGAGGTCAACGGTGTCTTCGAATGTGGTTCAGTCAGGTAATAACGTTGCACACTATAACACGTTGTATCTGTTTGTTACTCAAGCTAGCTAAACAGTCAAATCTCTCTCCCTGTCATGTCGTGTATCATTATATATATATATATATATATATATATATATATATATATATATATATATATACGTCACCCGATATTTCGAACACGAGAACTAGAAAGTTTCATGCACGTGGTTGCGGTAACATGACGAGCGTCTTATATATTCGAGCAAGAGGATGTTCTGCCGATCCTGTTGTGCCCAGTAGGTGGAGCTGTATATCTAATTACGTCAGCGCTGCGACACCCTGTTATAAGTAGGATTAATTTTCAGTAAATATACAACAATTCGGGTTGCACTTAATGTCATTAGTATATTACGTTAGCTGGTTTGCTGACCTATAGGAGTCACCTGTTATACGTACTTGTAGTCTCCCAGATGTGCGGCACAGCAATGCGTGTTGGGGACATCACGATTCCCATAGGCGACAGTTTTGTGCTACGTTCGAACCATAGTTCTCTGAAAGGTAATGTCATTTGAATGATACGTTAACAGTCGGTTAACAAACAGTATTTCTTGACAATCCCAAGGTATCCTATAGCAGTGCATCAATGTAGAAGCGATTAGGGTGGGCTGAAGCACGCAGTGGTAAGTAAAGAATTTATGTTGAACAGTGTTCTACATAAATTCATACTTTGATGTGGTCATGACAAGGTCCATGCTTCATGCTTACATTAACCGTTTCTATCACCGGAAAACTCTGACTTAGCAAATATGATCGTCAGTGTGTGCTGAACATTTTTTCTACATGTGAGAAGTTTCAGCTCTGTTGATCTTCAGTAGTAGGATTTTGGGGATTAGGGTCATTTCAAATTGAACACCACCCCCACTTGATCACAGCCGTCGCTACTACTGATTCAAACCGTGCTCAGTTGGTTCAATGAAGACAGTAACTTCAACCTAACTGAGAAGTCCTGATCACGGGGTTATCGATTGGATAGAACAGAGTGATTCTGTTCATTCTCCTTTCGAAATGATCGGGCAAGCTGAACACTATTCATACAAGGTTGTGGTTGAGCGTTCGGATTTGATTTCGGTCATGCCTATTGTGAGGTTGCTGGCGTTGTGGTTAACACGCTAGTCTCACAAGCACGAGGGTCAGAGTGCGAAACTCCGATCCGGACAAGGATATGCACTACTGATGAGCTCTAATGAAGAGCGAAACTCGAGTCTAGTGCTTCCTTTCGAAGTGGGCTAGCCGAAAGGCTTATCTGAATGCGAACGCTGCGATCAAGTGTGGGTGATGTTCAACTTGAAATAAATTGTTGACTTTTCCGGTTGATAGTATGAATGTGAGATTGTCACCTGCTTGGAATATTCCTACTGTGAGCAGTAGTTGAGTCCTGGTGAGTAATGAGTGATTTTATTTAACATAAGTCAAACGCCACCCACAATTGATCGCAGCTGTCGCATTCCCATAGACTTTCCAGTCGGCCCCTTTCAAAAAAAGCACTAGACTCGAGTTTCGCTCTCATTAGAGCTCGTCAGTAGTGCATATCCTTGCCACTGCCGGGACTAGAACTCCGGCCACGCTTTCATGAGGCAACCGTGTTGACCACTGCGCCATTGACCTCACATTAGGCACGACCGAATTATCATATGTGAACGCTCAACCACTTTCGCTTGTGAGTAATGATCAGGTTGCCCGATCGTCTCGAGAGGAGACACAGTTACTGTCCTGTTAACTCCAATCGATACCCCTCGATTAGGACTTCTCTCCAGTTGAAATCACAGAAATCGTTGAATTTGTTGAGCGATGTCTTGATTACTGGAATGTATTAGGGGATTTCGGGTAATAAAAAGTGGACATCACACAGTTAATCGCAACTGATCAACATGGATGCTTCAGGAAGGCGTGACCAGAGTTCGGATCCATGTAGTAGCAAGAATGTATGCTACTGACGAGCCCTAATAAAAGCAAAACTGGATTATTGTACTTCTTATCCAAGGCCGTTGACTGAAGAGTTTATGGGAAGGTCAATGCTATAACCGGTTGTTCATTTTGTAGTGGCTAAGTAACCAAAAACGTGAGCAAATTACTAATCACCCACTCTAGGAAGTAAACGACCTGATCATTCTAGCCTAGGGTAAAATGACTTGCTACCCATTAATTCCATAAACGCTTGGGCGCTAGAAAACTTGGACTGCTGCAATGTCAATGACAAAAAAGCGTTAGCTCTGTTTATTCGCTTCAAATTATCATGTTCCGTCTATGTTACCAACTGTGAATAGACAGTTGTGAATCCTCATCGGCGCGTTGAATTCTTTGTTCGTAACTGAGTTGATCCAACCGTTGACCCAGACAACACTGGTTTCCCATTACTTATGGTTTTCCCTCTGTCGGCACGCATATGGATACGAATACGCACACACTCACACACATAACGTAGACAGTTTAAAATGGCATTCTGAAACTGTGCGCTAGAGACAAAGATTAATGTTTTGAGTGATGAAAACAAAGCTTGTCAGATGAAACTGCGGCTGTTAGTTCGATGTTTTTCCGGTCATCTTATGTCACATAAGCTAAGTAATTTCTTTAAACCGTGACAATGCTCTGACCGTCTCCTCCGCTTTAAACAATTGTTGGCTATATTCGGTCTGCATGTTTACTTCACTGAGGTTAGTGTCTAGTCAATTGTTGTACGTCCTCTCTTGTTACTGGACTTCACTGCAGAACTGGACGAGCATTCTACATAAATTACTCACTGATATGTTGTTAGATTTGCAATCTGAAAGCCCAACGAAAACTGAATTCGTGTTAATTAAACCGAAAAAATGTATTGTTTTAAGCAAACCCAGCTTTTTCATACATCAAGTTGTGTAGCCTGAGACTGATTTGAATCGAAGGCCATATATTAATTAGGTTGCAAGCATATGACACACTTCACAACTTCAAAGCACGCAGCGACAGAGTGTAATGTCACTATCAAAGATTCAAGGCGGTCAGTAATTACTTAGCAGAACGTAGTTCACGGACTTATGTGTTGCTGAAGAACAACGAGCTTTTTTGGAAACTAAACCTGTGCCCCCTGTTAACAACAGAGTTCCGCATTTTCACTTCTTCAAAGTTATAGAAGAAGTGAACTTTGTCCAATTTTGAATCATACAGCGTGGATGCAACTCAGTTATTCTGTCGGTTTTCAGCACATCATGAGCTATGAAGGTGACCCGCCCGAGTGGGTTTCAGTAGTACCCTAATAAGCTTTGCGTCTGGTATGAACGGAACAGTTTAGCAAACAAAACCAGACATTTACGTTCAACGTACTTCTCTAGTCTGAAGGCTCCATCCTCGTTTCGCATGTGCAGACCGAAAGATCATGTTGTTCGCTAGTCACAACCACTAACTGGCAACTGACAGTCATTCTACTAGTCAGATGGACTGTCTCTGAAGAACCGCGAACGGTCTACGGTGAAGGATATAAACTTAGGTAACACTACTATTCTCACTCCCCGCACATACCAGCAAGTAAACTAAAGATGCACGATGCGCCACAAGGATTGAAGACATACTGATTACAGTATCAAGATGACTGATGGCAAAAACTGAAGAGTGACCGAGCAATTATCAATTTCCCGACCAACGTATCCTATCAGTATGTGTTTGCTAGGTACCAATTTAATCTTAACATGAACTTATATCAGCCAGAAGTGTATTCTTGTTACTACGCGACTACTAGTTATGAGGCCAGTTGTATTCTGGGTTATGTTGGTCAGTCTCTCATTTGAAAATACGTTGAAACAGGAACCATACCGTTTAATGTTTTTGTTACCTAACCGTTACGAAATAAACAGATTTCAAAAAACACACGAAGTGCACATAGTGAACATGGAGCTACCTTGAGGAATAACATTTCGAATAAGAACTTCTCAAAGCTCATGAGGAACATATCGCTCATTCATCCTAAAAGTAGAACCCATACTTCTTAGATGCTGCTTATCAGGAGTTCTAGAAGCTCACTATCTATTTTCGGTCACTTGTTTTTTCTATGTAATTTCTTAGTGAATGTGCTCCATAAAATATCTGTGAGATTCGCGCCAGATCAATCCAAATTTGGTAGTGTGCTATAAAAACTACGACTTAGAGAAATGGATGCATGTATTATATAGTGTCTTGTTAGAATATACTGTGATTATGTGTAAAACTGATTTCTACCTTCTTCTGTCATTGCCAGTTCGGATACACCATTGAACGGGAATCCATTTGAACACATTGCCACCTAGTAATTTTTTTAATAGGTAGTATTAATGAAATGCCTAGCCAAAGGAGCCGCCCAAACTCAGTTTTTTAAATTGTTAAAGGTGACACTGTTTTAACATTCACTCTAAACAGAGTGATGTTCTGCCTATTTTAATCTGTGTTGTGTGTGATACAGTTGTTGTAGCGATTCAGTTTAACACCAATAACTTACGTTTGAAACATGATTCAGTGTCTCTTACGTTCTTCATGAACAGGTATAAAATTTCCGTGTTCCTCGCTTACCAATTTGTTCGGAGTAAAACAGACAGTAATTCATCCTTTCTGAATCGGTAAAGTTTGTCGTCTTTTAGATTGTTTTGCAACGCATTGCTATGTCGAAAGAACCAGGTATGTGTTGGATACCGCTTTATATCGTTTGTTCTGAGAGAAATTGCTCTTTCACCTAGTTTTGAGTCAGTGTGAATCCTTCAGTTATTCTGAGAGCTGCACTCAACTTGGCATAGTCGAAGACCAATGAATTATTAGGCTATGAAGTGAACAGTCCTAGTATTGTTGTCCTCGGCGGAATCATGATTAGTGTGATCCACCAAATGAATTCTACTCACTTATACACAAAAAGAAATAAAATGTTCACACAGGTTTTGTTGGAAGAATGAACGCTGACGGCGATATATATATATATATATATATATATATATATATATATATATATATATATAGTTTTTCTGTTATTCAGATAATAAACGTACTTATTATAATCGTCGGGCTTTTACCTACTTCCCCAGAAGTGAACTGTTTATCTTGAATACGGTGTACCGATGACATTAATTCCTCTTGTCCCACTGAGTTGAGAGCGCCCGGTAGGCTATTCTAATGACAGTCATGAACCTCAAAGCCAGTAGTGAGTTCACGTTTGATTCTTTACCACATTCTTATTGTCGTGGGTGACATAAGATCAAATAAATGTAGCTTTTTGCCATCACGGTCAGAAATGTAAATTATCTATTTCAGTATTATTTGCGAGGTGATCTTGTTTATAAATAACAAGAGTAAATCTGGATGACAAACACTTAATTGAGTAATGTATCACGCAAGCAAAAAACCGGTTTTTCAAGCCCAACATGGCTTAACCATGACGTCAAGAGTACGCCGATGTTGCAAACTCTACGGTCGAGCGTCACTAGCTGAATCTAAAGAATCATTTTGAATTCTTTGCAATTTTTCAAGTTATAAAACCAAGAATAATACGAGGACTGAAATAATTACGGTGAAATTGTATGAACAATATGTGTTTATTGATTGGGAAAAAAGATTAACGTACAAATGTCAGCATTTCCTTACTCTTCGTTAGTGTAACAAAAAACTTGGAGCTTTGATGTAATACAAGAAATGACATGACATAAATGTTAGAGCGTGTGATTGCGCTTCGCAATTATAACAGGTATACAGCCACGTCTGATGTGAACAAACTTTCAGTCACCAGTTGGTTTACGCACAGACCAAAAAAGCTCTGAGTGATTAACATTGCTTTGGAAATTATTTTTCAGAAAAGTATACATTTGTAGAGTTTCCTTATTTTTGTTCACAACGTTGCTTCACTTTTGTACAACAACTTTTGTATACTTACTTGTTGTTCAAATTGATAAAAGTGACCTTGCAATCCAATACAAAATTTGTGCACACCGGCCTGCTCTTCTCTTCGTTGCGCAGTCGCTTGACGATACTACACGGATCTTTCACCCAATTTTTAGCTCCGTCGTATTACGAACATCGTCGCAGCTCCGACCGCGTTGCAGCAGTCCACGGTAACTCCGTAACATCCCTACTTCCCGATATTGGTAACTTTTGCTTAGAGTATTCAGTAACTAGCCCTGACCACTACAAATTGGTGAGCCCGACGGGAGCAACTTTTCCTCACCTGTTTTTTCCATCGTCGTAACTCAACGAACTCGTGGTACCTGTACGTTGTTTACTTCCTTTCCCCGGTGTTTTGTTTTTGCCAATCATCACCAGTGTTAACGTGTGTTAAACTGTCCTCTTCGTTACCATGTCCGACTACGACGGTTCAACCGAGCAGCTGACCGCATCTGTGCACATCAAATTGCCTGAATTTGGGATCAATAACCCTCGTCTCTGGTTTGGACAAGTTGAAGCTCTCTTTCGGACGAGGCACATTAAGTCGCAAACCATGATGTACTCCTACATAGTTCAGTCCATCCCTACCGAGATTGCGGAAGAGGTCTCGGATCTTATCGATAACATGCCTGAAGACCAACCGTACGATAAGCTGAAAGACGCGTTAATTAACAGGGTAGGTGTTTCTGAACAGCGGAAGCTAGATCAACTATTTTCTGAAATGGAGCTAGGTGACCGCAAGCCATCCCAACTTCTAAGGCATATGAAGCAGCTTCTTGGAGGCAGGAAGATGGATGACACCATTTTTCGACAGTTGTGGATGAAAAATCTGCCGTCATCGACTCGTGAGATTTTGGCTACATTCAGCAGTGCTGTGCCTATAGAGGAACTTGCGGAAGCAGCCGATAAAATATTGGACGTTCAACGTATTCCCCAGCCGGTGAATACAGTTATCAGCCAGCCTCACGATGACTTGCGTCATCAAGTAGAGTGTTTGACCAAACAGGTCCAGTCATTGGTTTGCAGCCTGCACTCTCGATCTCACAGACCACGCAGTCGATCTAAAACACCCTCTCGACGTCCGACGACGTTAGCACGCGACGGTCATGGTCATTGTTGGTATCACCGTACATTCGGTCATCAAGCTAAGAAGTGCACTCAGCCTTGCACCTTTACTACCTTACCAGCAGCACAGGGAAACTCAATGACCGGCCAGTGATGGCGACGGCTGTGCCTGGTGTCTCCACCAAATGTCGCCTTTTCTACGTCCCTGACAAATCCACAGGCTACAATTTCCTAGTTGACACCGGTGCTGAGGTAAGCGTAATTCCATGCGCCGCAGGTGATCGTCAACGTTGTCAGCCTATTTTCTCCTTGCAAGCCGCTAATGGAACACCGATACAAACATACGGTCGACGTTCGCTCACTCTTGACCTTGGACTACGACGTCAGTTCCGCTGGATTTTTCTGGTGGCAGACGTTCAGACCGCAATTCTGGGTGCTGATTTCCTATCTCACTTTGGTCTCCTGGTTGATATTCAACATCATACGCTTTTGGACAGCTTGACTTCCTTGAGTACTAGGGGCAAATTGACCAACATGAATTCCATCGGAATCCATATGGCGGTACCCAAGTCCTCAAAATATTCTCAGCTGATCCGGCAATACCCGCAGCTCACAAATCCGTCGTATCACCCGCATTCTTTGAAACACGACGTGACACATACCATTGTGACCAAAGGACAACCAGTGACCGCTCGCCCCAGACGTCTTCCTCCCGAAAAGCTGAAAATTGCTAAAGCGGAATTCGACCACATGCTCCAACTTGGTATTATCCGCCCATCCAAGAGTGCATGGTCTTCCCCCTGCACTTAGTCCCTAAGAAAACACCAGGCGACTGGAGACCATGCGGTGATTTTCGAGCGCTCAACAATGCTACCATACCCGACCGTTATCCCATTCCCCATATCCATGACTTTTCTTTGACTTTACATTCTAAGCGTGTTTTCTCTAAAATCGACTTGGTACGTGCTTACTACCAAATCCCCGTCGCTGAAGAAGACATTCCCAAGACTGCGATCACAACTCCATTTGGTTTGTACGAGTTCCTTCGAATGCCCTTCGGTCTTCGAAATGCGGCTCAGACATTCCAGCGTTTTATGGATCAAGTTGTACGTGGTCTAGATTTTGTCTTTGTTTATCTTGACGATGTTTTGGTTGCCAGTCATTCCCCCGAAGAGCATGAAAGACATCTTCGTATTCTTCTGGAGCGCTTAAATGAATATGGGATTTCCATCAATTTAGCAAAGTGCGTTTTTGGCGTCTCATCCCTTGAATTTCTTGGACACTTTATAGACGCAAGCGGCATCAAACCCTTAGACACCAAAGTGAAAGCGCTGCAAGAATATCCCATTCCGGATTCCATCAAAAAGCTTCAACGTTTCATCGGAATTGTTAACTATTACCGTCGCTTTATTCCCCACTGCTCACAGCTTCTGAAGCCATTAACCGATTTGCTCCGTGCTTCTAAAAAGGGCGTTATTCTAAGTCCTGAGGCGCTACAAGCGTTCAACGACGTAAAGAAAGCACTCAGCGACGCGACGTCCCTCGCTCATTTCAATCCAGAGCCGGCTGCTCATCTGATCCTCTCGACCGATGCGTCTAATCATGCTGTCGGTGCAGTGCTTCAGCAATGCGTCGGCGGCGAATTACGACCGGTCTCATTCTATTCCCAGAAGCTATCACCCGCGCAAGTCAATTATAGCACCTTTGGTCGTGAGCTGCTTGCAATCTATTTGTCCATTAGACATTTTCGTCACTTGTTAGAAGGAAGGAACTTCACGGTTTTAACTGACCATAAGCCTTTAATCTACGCCTTTAACGCTCGTGAAATTCGACATCTCGATTTTATAGCGCAATTCACAACGGATATCCGACACATCGACGGAAACTCCAATGTGGTTGCTGATGCGTTCTCAAGACTACATGCTAACGCGGTTTCTAGCGTGCAAGACATAAGTCTTGAGAAAATAGCTGAAACTCAAAGGGCAGATCCCGACTTTCCATCCATTTGCATCCCACCTTTCCAGTGTTCCCGTATTCCCTTGCCTTCTTCAGAGTCCACTATTGTGTGCGATACTTCAATGGGCACTCCACGTCCAATCCTACCCATTTCTCTTCGCCGACCCATTTTTCTCCATTTACATTCTTTGTCCCACCCTGGTGTTCGCGCCACACTCAAACTAATTGCTGCCCGTTATGTCTGGCCCAACATGAACAAAGATGTGCGCTGGTGGACTAAATCATGCCTTCATTGCCAGAGGAGCAAGGTACATCGTCCACACCATCACCTCCCCTGGAAATTTCCCCACTCCAGACGCACGTTTTTCTCACGTCCATGTTGACCTGGTTGGTCCATTACCCCCATCACACGGCAAAACATTCTTGTTTACGTGCATCGACAGATTTACACGATGGCCTGTCGCCGTTCCCCTTAGCGATATTTCGTCCGAGACAGTCGCCAAAACGTTTCTCGAGCATTGGATTGCCAATTTTGGCGTTCCATTGTTCGTTACTACAGACCGAGGTTCGCAGTTCCAGTCAGCTCTTTTCCGCGACTTGACTCGTCTGTTGGGCTGCGAACACATCAGGACGACTGCATACCATCCTGCTGCTAATGGGATCGTCGAACGTTTTCACCGACAGTTGAAAGCATCGCTCATGGCGCAGTCGACACAGAGTTGGACAGAGCGCTTACCCCTCATTTTGCTGAGCATCAGATCCGTCCTCAAGGAAGATATACAGTGTTCTACGGCTGAATTAGTCTACGGAACGACACTTCGTCTTCCAGGTGATCTTTTCAATCAAGACACACAAGCTGCAATTGATCTGACGAGTTACGCGTGCCGTCTCAAATCACATATGGAAGCACTCCGTGCCTTTCCGACCCGACACCATTCCTGGCCTCAACAACTCAACAAAGATTTGATGACTTGCACTCACGTCTTCGTTCGTTGTGACGCAGTTCGGCGCTCACTTCGACCACCTTATGATGGTCCTTTTAAAGTGATCTCATGAACGTTCCGGAGAACACGTCACTGTGAGTATTGATCGTCTCAAACCTGCGTTATGACTCGCATCGGAAAATTTCCCCCGAATCATTTACTCATGTTGCTGAACCACAGAACCCTGAAGCATCCATTCCTCCCACTCCCCACACATCCGACTCTTCACCCACAATTGACAGTAATGACAAAAGCACCTTCTCTTCGTCCGCCTACCGAACAGACTCATACATCATCACCCTTTCCTCATCCGTCTCCACTCCGTTCAACCACGCGTTCCGGTAGGCATGTTACTTTACCAGCCCGTTTTCGTTGATAACTTTCATGTCCCTCATTCTAAGTTTTCAGACGATTATCGAGCATTTACCTTTCACAAATGCTCTGGAGGGGGAGTACTGTAGAGTTTTCCTTATTTTTGTTCACGGAAGTTTCTTATTTTGTTCACAAACGTTGCTTCACTTTTGTACAACAACTTTTGTATCACCCTTACTTGTTGTTCAAATTGATAAAAGTGACCTTGCAATCCAATACAAAATTTGTGCACACCGGCCTGCTCTTCTCTTCGTTGCGCAGTCGCTTGACGATACTACACGGATCTTTCACCCAATTTTTAGCTCCGTCGTATTACGAACATCGTCGCAGCTCCGACCGCGTTTCAGCAGTCCACGGTAACTCCGTAACATCCCTACTTCCCGATATTGGTAACTTGGAACATTGTGGTGGTCATCTTGAACACTTCCTGTGAGTCAGATCCTTTGATTACTGTAACTTGCCGGTAACCTCGTAGCTGTTCTGTTTCATTTGTTCATTGTTGTTATCACCGATAGCCTGGTGAGGTACACTTGCATTTGCTTAGAGTATAAAGTAACTAGCCCTGACCACTACACATTCACATTCAAAAAGCCGTTTAGTCTAATTACTGTGTTTGTATCTACAACAAATATGCAAAATAAAATGCACACTTGTTTGTCACCGCTGGATTAATCGCATTTTGGTGCTCTCATTCGCGTGTTTGTTTGATATGCATTTCAACGTTAGTGTTATCGGTATATCTTTGTCTTTTAAAAGGCAGTCGAATAAACGTGCTGAAATTGCGAAGCACTTTTTACTGGACAATAGTGTCTTTATCTTTTCCGTTATATCGGATCAACCTTAAAACCAATTTTTAATGCACATCAGCGTTATATGCCTTGTGTGACCCAGTTTCCTTAGAATCCGATTAAACACCCGAGCTGTTTAAGAGGTTGTCATGTCTTGTAGATAACTCGGATAAACTTCAACATTGCCAACACACTTTCAATAAAGTTCATCTTAACATGGCAGAAGCACTAACAATAGTAACAATAATTTATCAGTTGCACTACACCCCTATTAGAGTGTCTTTGAATTCAGGCTAGAAAGTTCACCAAGAACTGTTCCATATTAAACCACTCGTTTTCATCATTTTCTTTCCGCACATGCACAAGCTCATAGTCACACATCTCATCACCGCAACGTTATTTCTTGGTAGGCAAGCATACTCGGTGGTCTGTGTTTTGGATTCATTACCTACTTTGTCAGTGTGCGCGTGGGTGCATGCATGATTATGTGCATGTATGCATGTACACACTTACAACTCGAGTTAAGAACTGAAAGTCTTGAGCAAAAATGATCTTTTAATTGCGTATCCTTTTTAGTTTCCATCGCGTGTGCAAACACACAAAGCAAACACATCCACCATCGCATACTCAGCGACCTCGTCATGTTTTCTGTTTTCGTTCAATTCGCTGTCAGATTCTCCAAAGCGTTGACCTAGTCTCCAGTATCTGGGCTCGAGTGGATGTTCACTGAATTTCACCAGACTGCATGGTTTGCTTGAGTCGTGTGAAAGAGCGCATGCTGTGTGAATCTACATGTTGTGAAACAGCCGTAGCGCTGTCGCAGTAGGAGAATAACGATATCGTGTTACTCAGTTCGACTGCATTTTTTAACAGTAAAACATACCTTTAGGCAGCCCTGGCAGGTATATCAATACGCACACATTGTACTGCTCCTACTCAGTTCTATGTAAATCCCGTGTGCAAATTTCGTGCATTTATACAAGTAATCAGATAAAACATCATCACCATCGTCAACATAGTCATTATCATTATCTTAGTCAGCAGCAGCGGTAAGAGCACCATCACCATTGTCACTGTTAACCTCACCTCATCAACACACATCGACAGGAGACACAGTAACGTAGAGACCTACTGGAGCTCCAGAGTAAAAGAGGAAAAAATACAGTAGTAATTGGCAGGACAGTCAGACAAAACTTACCTAGGTATGGACATTGCGTGCCGATCCTGGCTGCTGTGCTTAGCGCGTGGTTGGTCACTACACACCTACCTCCTTTGCTACTACAAATGTAGGTCGAACTTCCACATTCCCTCAGGAGTTTCTTGCTGGATTCCACAATGTCTAACTCAAGCGTTCAACTGTCTATATTGGTTTCTTAAGATTTTTGGCTTATAGAGCTGATAGACTAGTAAAACGACACTATGTATAGGTCATATGGGTTCAGTGGTCACTTGTTTCTCCTTATCTCCGGACTTTTACTCAGATTTGTTCTCACTATTCTGATCATCAGGTTGGACCACCTGGGAGTTAAGTGAATTATCCAGCAACAGCTGTGCTGACCAATACACGATGCGGTAAAAGATCCTTTTATACACATCGGTACACGACAAACCCAGTGCTGACTGCACATTTTTATTACTACGGCTGTCGACCGCCACCTTGGGGTGCTATCAAACGCACGGCAATAGTCCATCTCCTTGCTCACACAAATGGCTCGTTCAGTACACACTAACTGGCGCATAAGCAGTGGTCTTATGACATCTCTCGAGTGAATGGGTTTGGTCTTCGATCCTTTGGACATGACTGAATTCACATAGGCACTAAAAACGTCCACAGCCAGACTTCTGTGACGTCGCAAGTGCACAACATACCCTTGGTCTCCTCATTTACACCACGTCAACAATATTACAGACCAGGTCAAGAATATCACCCAGATGACTGTGTAGCCTTCTCATTGATGGTGAACAAAAACATCTGTTTGTCGCTGCCACACCCAGTCCGCTTGCGTAAGATGTCATAATTGACCCTTTCATCAACTGAATAAGTATCCCTACACCTGGATGACCTATTAGTTGTGTTCACAAGTTCGCCGCTGTGACTGCCATCTGAACGACCCATGAACCAGCGTGATAAATCTAACCTAAGCTTAGGAAAGGTACAGTAGACAAAGGTTAGGCATCGCACCAACGAGATACAATTATTAACATTGTCAGAAGTTTCAGAAGCGGTGCTTTTTTTGTTTCACCCTAACCGCAGGCAACGTGGCTGCGTAGATGTACGTGCTACGGGCAACAGTTAAAACGATCATTAGTTGAGACTGTGTGTTGTTCACAATAACACTTGGGATCATCGCCAACCCAATCGTGTAGCGTCACTTCACACTTTGAAGAGGCAAATTTCACCCATACGGACCTGCCATATCAATTAACCATTTAAACGTTATTTACATGTTGTCCACAGAAAAACTTAAGTGATGAAACCTCCACTGTTCACTATCTACCAGCTAGTGGAAGCGTCAATCAGAGATCTTCGAAACCTCGCAGTGTTGCTTCCAGAACATCATCTATACCCATATATTGCGTCTTTGTGCTAGTGTGAACACAGGCGTCTGGTTCAGAGGAAAGTCCTGATCACTTTAGATCAGTTTACCAGACATGGTTGACAGATTAAGTGCCAGTTAGTCCGATGTTCGAGAAGAAATCGCCGATCATCGATATTTTTTGGGAAACAATGAAGGTTGATGTGACCACGGGTCAAAGGATTTCATCATCATCATCATCATCATCATCATCATCATCATCATCATCATCATCATCATCATCATCATCATCATCATCATCAGCAATACATCAGTGGTTCACACTGATGCTTGACTGCCACACAACCACGAAGAACAAAGAAAAAAAACTTATATAGGAAGAAAGAAGAAAACAGAGGAGGGGAGGGGAAGTGGACCTAACTACTAAAAATAGCTACGTCTATATTCAAACATACATCAAGGCGCCTACACCTTGCAAACAAACAACCGAGCTGTGAGTGAAAGTAAGTTTGCGACAGCAAGACAGCTTTTAGGCTTTCATCTGTCACGCCCGACTTTAAGTGCACTCACTTTCAAGGCGACACTCACGCCAAACAAGGGATACAAACAACTCTACGCACTGAGTCTTGTATAGCTGCATCAATCGTATCTAAGAACGATGTCAGCCATCCGAGTCTGATCGGGAGATCATGGTGTTCTTTAGCAAACAGGGCGAAAGAGAACTGAACGTACAGTGACCATAAATTCGCACTTCGTAACGATTTCACTTGTTACACAGGTCATTCATCTGTCCACCTCTACAGTGTTTGTGCCAGTTCAGTGAGAGTCGTGAGAGAAAAGCGTCTCCGTGTGTGGCAAACGACTAATCGTGGCATACTAGTAGACTATGACCACACGACCATTTCCGTCTCTGATCCGCAAATGGGTAAGCGACCTGAACAAGAGAACCTCGTTTGACAATCATGTGCCAAACACTCCGCTTCTACACCTCTCGTTCTCTACTCGCTGGTGCCATCCGATACGAGCGATTGAACGCAGACATCGGTGGTCAAATACCTGGAGACGGTTCACGTCCTCTACCCTGAGTGGCCAGGTTTCGCTGCCGTAAAGTAATACGGCCCTCACTGTTGTTTGATATACACGACCCTTAAGCTTTAGGGAAATACCTCTCTGTCGCCATAGGTGTCTTAGATTAGCGAACACCGCCCTAGCCTTGGAAATACGCGCTTCTATTTCATTCCCTACACCTCCGACGCCACCGCTGATGCAGCTTCCCAGGTATACAAACCGGTCAACAATCTCCATGACTTCATTATCTAACATTAAATCTACGTGATCACAACAATCTTGCAGAAGCACTTTGCATTTTGAGGCTGCAAAGCGCATTCCGAAGTATTTAGCAGAACGCGAAATAGCGTCCAGTGTTGTTTGTGCCGCTTGAAAGTTGTCAAACAGCATTATCGTCAGCATAATCAAGATCAGTCAGTCTTTCACCAGGTAGGAGGTCCACGCCGGCATCATTTGAGTGCCGCAGACAGTCCTCCATTATTTCGTCTATGACGAAATTGAACAAAAATGGCGAAAGGGGACAGCCTTGACGTACGCCGCTCCTGGTGCTGAAACTGTCAGACAGTTCACCGTAAACCCTAACCTGAGCTGAAGTATGGGAATAAAGCGCCGACAGTATGTTCACATACTTAGTCGGTACACCCCTACGTTTAAGCGACTCTAAAAGTGGACATGACATTTCATTCTAGACAATTTCGGTTGCCATATTGCCCTCAGGCAGTAAGTTGCTTAATCCCGATTTGAACGGTGACTATCTGCCTTTATGTTGGCTGGTCATGTGACTTCATTTGTTTTCAATATACAGTTGAGTGTTATAATCAGTGTGAATGAGAAAATAGCCCTATCGCTCACATGCCTGCAACCGTGTTGTTGTCCTACACTCCGGCTAGTTCAGGGCGAAATAAGTAGGTCATTCGTTCATGCATTCATTCATTCATGGCATTGAGCCTAACCAGAAGATATTGTGGTTCGAGACGCTTCTGACTGCAACAGCGCCGTGAAATAGCCGAAATAAAAAATATCAAAAGGGATAAAAGTGAGTGAAACGAACCTAGACAGAAAAATTTGATCTGCCATGAATGTAACAAACCACAGACTGTGGTACATTGTCACCTTCAATTCTGTGCGATAAATGCCCGGTTGACAGACGGAATACATGACCAAAACATCACAGATCGCGCAACGTTAACCAACTGATCGCGTATCACGAATGTTCCGAAATACGTGCTGGCAAACGGCCGCGTTTCGGCGAACAAGCTCGGCGAACATACCAATACCAAAAACATCCGGAACAGTTGTACATAAAATCTCAGTCTGCTCTCAAAGTATGCATAAACCAGATTTATATGACTCACGTAGTTCTGGGGGACCATATTCGTAAAGTAGTTCCGAAGAATTCTACGAGTAGCCCTATCAAAGAAAACTCATGGTCTAAAAGGACAACGGTCGTTGGCCACCTTTGAGGGCTGATGTTCCAAGACCCGTTTCGTTGTAAAATCGTGGTCTGTGTACCCTCGACCGAATAGGAATCCTGTCTGTTACTTGCATATCTGACTTTCCGTGGGTTTGGTGAGCCGATGTATAATAAGGCCAGCGAGTTTGTATGGTTATCACAGACTTCGGGCCCTCCTTCGCGGTCACTAGTGCGATATACAACCGTACGGGTGCAACTGCATTTCGTCTAACTGTTTCCCTTTGGTCTGTCCAGCAGAGTTGTACCTGACAGGACCAAAGTCCTGGTCAACGTAGCACTCAGGATTGCTGCAGTCCATGAGTTGGACTACGAGGTTAAGAGAATAGAATAACTCAGGATGTTGATAAGACATGATCATTTGTGGGCAACCCTATTGTTTCAGGTGGGTAAAATAACCCCGGGACTTAATCACCTATAACTCATTGCACTGTAATATGTGAAAACGTCCTCAACAGCAAAGGCAGATTTTGAACAGGCCACGGTAAAAGTGCGCTTCCATGTTGAAACACGTTGGTTCAGATTGACCAGTCTCATTTCAAGCAAGAAGTGGAACAAAGTGAACCTTCCATTGGTGCAATAGCTAGGACTGTGAAACTAATGGTACCGTGCTGAAGTTCAAAAGTTGTGTCATTCAGTTAGTGCCTTTGTGGACCAGCTGCTTTGAGCAGAATCTACTCGTTTTAATAATAACAGTGAACCAGCTGGTTACAATGAAGTCATAATTACACATCATAAAATCTCTCTTGCTAAAAATTTTGGAAAAACAATATGTTCTGTCACCACGATACGTGAGATTTTGTACTAGTACTTAACGCTGTGACTGTTGTTTTTAGTTACGTGTGTAAAAGGTCATGATTAATCCAACCTTTGACGACACCCGCACTGTCGCTACACTATTTCCGATTTTTGTTGTGTTGTCATCACTAAGCAAACCTCTCATCAAACAAGTGTAACCGCTCAAGGGACCAGCTCCTGTAATTGAGGCATCCGGTGATAAGCTACTATGTATTTCGACGTTGTTTATCGTTAGGATTTTCTCATACATGACTGCGCTTCACAATTGTGATCATACCTGAATCGATTGACAGCCTCAAAAGGCTACTCGAACACCAAGTCTGCCGGAGTCGTATTATAGGTTCTCAGGCTACCTTCCGAATTCGCTCTCATAGATCACAAAATGTGTTATTCTGCCAGAATGTAACTACAATGTCAAACGCAGACGTATCTTCAAACTAATGGCTTTCTTTACATTCTGTGCTCATATTCATCCACTTACTAAGTTCGCAAACCGTTAAACACACTTCTCGCCATCATAGATTACCTCGTAAGTAAGGCGATATTACCTTGATGTATAAACCCGTGAGCCTATATTTCGAGTACGAACATTAGTTACTCAACGCCAAAGTGTTAGTGATGTGACCAACAAGATGCCAATGGTCTACATAGTGCCAGTCCACCACAGGTTGCCAGTTTGTCCTAGCTAAGGACATAGGGACTGGAGATGGTTTTGATGTGTGTCTGTGAAGGTGACCTCAGCTCACAGTAATAAGAAATAGGACACCAACTGGTTAGCTTTCCCAAACTTCGGTAAAGTATTCATCATGTCTACCATCATTCGTAGTCATGCAGACCTTGGGTTCCGTTTTTTATGCTGGGTATCGAAAAGTTGAATGAAGCTAAGTAAACGTTTCAGGAGTACAGATTCAAACTTTTTATTCGATACTGACACAACTAATCAACTATAGGTGTAACCAGAGTTTGAAATTATCGCCATTCACTTTTACGTTGTAAAATTCTCTGCCGTGCAGCGTTTTTGTATTCGAAATAATCAGTAATGAAGGTGCATGAACTTAAGTCGTCAATTATGCTCTTAATCAGTAACCCTTTTTAAAATAACAATCAAGAGGTTCACCTTAGCTTACATCCTAGTGGATAATCTTGTACACAGACCACATCAAAACGCAAGCATTGAGGTGATTCATAATAGCTTACTGAAAAAGCACTTACCAAAAGTAAAACCACATCACTATTGCCAAAGAAAGGAAATAAACTGGTTTAAAGGATAAGTGTAACAGAAATGTTCAGCCACCGAGCTGTTGGAAAAGTAAATTACACCTTTGACGAAAAGCACTGGCTTGCGGATGAGTCAGTTTTTGCACGGTACATATCTCTTGTTACCTCACGCCTCCAGTTTATTGGTTGTTTTGCATCATCCGCTGAATTTGACAGTGACTAACTTTGGTCACCAAGATAACATGACAGTAAGACTGATTGTTTTAGCTCATTTGAATTATTTTCACTTTCTTGTCGAGATAAAAAAAAGTTTATTTGTCGCGGCGACATGTTGCTTGCTGTAGTTAAACCAAGTCAGGTTTGAACGTGTCAGTCATATTAGCAAAAGATCTTCGCTGAAATACATCGCACACAAGTCCCAGTGGTCATTTGATAGGCTTTGTTTTTAGCAAGGATACCACAAAAACAGGCCTCTAAACAAACCTCTTGACGCAAACCCTTCTCACCTTAAACTAGCTACCTGAATCAAGTTTTACTAAGAGTTTAGCTTGCCAGATCGATGTATACAGAGTGTTCAGTTAGAGGTTCGTCCTGCAGTCAGTACATAGCAGGCTGTCTTCGGGCGATCAAGACCGTCGTACGGTTCCCTCTTGTGGAGGACTGGTTACATTTAGAACCGGAAAAAGCGTTTCAACTATTGTTAGTAAATAGTAGGGGATCTTGGTAAATATGAACTGAATTCCACTGACAAGTGATCGCAACGTTCGAACTGACGTAAACTTTTCAGTCAACCTCTTTCGAAAGGAGTCTCAGACGATGTTACCTACCGTGGTGACAAAAAAATTTGCAAGCTATTCAACCGGCTCGGAGAACAACCTAACGCAAATAACATCCACATCCTGAGCTATGAATATTCTCAACCGTTGCCAGCATGGGTGACTCCTGTGGCACGAGGGCTGAGCAACCGACGTCATACTTAGAGGCATCACAACACGCTTTACACCGTTCATATGGAATAAAGTGTGGTTGTGGTAGTTATCCAGCAACATCAGTGTCATTTTATCTAGAAGGGATAAATTTTTATTTGATATCCTCAATCAACTGATAAGGCTTGTCTTTTTAATCCATGCCTTTGAACTCGCCGGATAAACTCATTCTCATCTCCGTCTTTCCCTAAACATCTCCCCTGTATATACTCCTTATTAATGATATTGAGTCCTTATAATTCTACATTGCCTACTAGCAAACTCATGGGCATTTCCTTACAAAGCTTCTCCTGTTCTTATTTTCCCCCCTTTAGTGATTGGATTTGCCTCGAAAACTTGTCAGTAAATGGTACAACTTCGATCATACCGAAAAGGTCATTCGTACTGTGTCTCTTCATTTCAAATTAACCGATCTCTCGCAGCAGCTGCATGAACATTCACATCGTCTTCAAAGAGATCATGCAGGGCTGATGACAGTCCTCCTGAAAAATTTTATTCAACCACTGGATACCGTAAACTTAGTGTATCGTAACTCAAGAGTAATGTCAGTGGCAGTCCGTTGTGTTGAACATAAAATGTGTGCATTTTGACACTTGATATTCGCAAACCAATATTATAGCGTTTTATCCGTATCATCGTGAATACATTTCATTTTGAAAATCCTTCACGTCAGTTGGACGTACAAAACTCGTTAAACCACAACTTTCTGTTTGGAAGTAGTTATTAACAAAACTTGAGATTAGTTTATTTCCAAGAGGTCAGGTGTTGTTTGTCATGACCGCGCACGTTAGGAACGATCATATCCATTATACTTTGCATTTTTCTCTGAAATCACAATACAGCCGGGATGTGGCGTCTCCGGGGGTGGTCGATCCAGTTAAGTTCATTGCTGACTAATAGCATTCTTCTGCCTGGCCCACAAACTTACTTCCACCGATTATCTAATGACCTTTTGTTGTTGAGGTAGTTTTGATATCCCCTGAGTATTGTTCATGTTGTTAAAAATAAGTTTGGTGTTTAGTTTAATAACAGGATTCGCGACAACATATAAAAGGGATTAGTAGCCACTATGATGAGGATGTAGATATCAGACATTTCTCCACAATGATCGTGAAGACCGACGTCGGACAGTGGACACTGCTAGGAATTACTCGCTCACAGAAAGGGTCTCTGTAGGAAGATTCTTCTGTACGACCGAACTTTACACAGCTCACGACACTTATAGATAAGGTATCGAATAAGTGCAGTAAGTGGTACGATTAATCTAAATAGTATCGCTTCTGCTAGATTGTTGAACTGACCGGAAGCTAGCAATGGTTAAAAGAAAAACTGATGGCTGACTTACGTTCAGTCGGAGCTGTGCTCACATAAGCAAATGCATAGCTGACTAACTGAACACGGCGGTCCTGAAAAACAACGTTATTTCTGAAAGATAAGTAAACATGGTCAGATAAAGCCATAGGCAGATACATTTAGTGGAGCGTCACTTAGGCATTATTTTCCTTATTATCTCTTAGTTTCAAATGGACGCTTTTCTCTACTGTAACTCACGTCCGTCGTTTAGTTCCTTTCGGTTCCACTTCATTCAGAAAGACAAAAAACAAGGCTTGTAAGGCAGACACAGTGGGCAAACCATCCCAAAATGAACTATAGATTTCTCTCGTCAACAAGTAAATTATGATAAAATGAACGGCAGGGCCAGAGGTTAGATTGTACGTATCCCTAAAAAATGAAGTCGAACGCACTATGCTGGATAGAACAGATATTTAAAATTAAAAAAACTGCGAGAACGTAATGTTTTGGCCCTTGGTTAGGTAAAACACTGTGCGGCTTACCCATAGGAAGCGGGTAGCTGTTAAGATGTGGGGAAACGCAAATCACCTTGATAAAAGCGCACACACAATCACCACTTTGCTTTGAATTCTTCATCCTCCTGCCTCAAAAAGATTCACATAATGCACTTTCTCTTTTGGTATCTCACAAATGGTTTGTATACGGGCAGTCGTTCTTCGTTGCCTGGGAAGAACAGTCCTCATGTCATGTGAAGTATAAAATTTCGCGCACGTTAATGATATGCCGAGCCGGGCGTACATGGCTAGGTTAAGTAACTGATAAATCACAAAACACATAAGAAGTGTTAATCAAAATGCAGTGAAGAGGGCCAGTAAATATGTGTTTTCTTCAAAAAATCCCGAGATACTGATTTTTAGAAGAAAAAATTACACAAAAATCGTACATGATAACTCCAGTCAAAAGTTCGAAAGGCTTTTAGGAATCAAGGCGTGTGATAATGTTACATAAAAAAATCCCGCAGGAAAAACTTGTAAAATGAAGAGCTCATATGAAACAACCCGAAAATGTAGAGCGAAAGATAAAGTGCAACTTTCTCCAGCAGCTCACAGAAAACGTATCGTTACAGCAATGAAACCAGGGGGAATATCGAATCACCTACATTAGTAAAAATACCAGATGAATTCAGCAGAAACACTACAATTGTCCTGAGAAATGTACTGCCAGCGGAGATATATTTCAACAGCACAAACCTTAACTGGTGCGTTGGAAATTTATAGAGAAAAAACGTTACAGCAAAGAGTCTTAGAAGTGAGGGAAGGAATACTCCAGTCTGCTCATAACGATAAGAGAGCGTACAAGGGGGAGGACAAAAAAATCTGGTACGAATGCCCGATGGCCTAACGTCGCATTGGATTTTCCCTTATCTGTTGGTCTGAACGGTACGCAGGCAATATGATTGATTGACTGTCTCGAAGTGTGATCCTTCATCATCATATGTTGCCTGTGCAACCGTTACATCTGCAGTCACCGACGGTTGTGTGGCTTCTCTAAGGATCCTGACTACTACCTTGTTTTTCTCCTTGTCTGTTTTATATGTACGATTGTGCACACGTCTTCCATAGAAGGCCTGATACGAACTCGAGGTCAGTGTCCTCAGTCGTGCAACTAATTGCACGCAGCGAATGCTTGTGCCTTTCTAACGATTCATCTATCACTCTATCATTCAAGCTTGTTCTGTGTGCACCTTTTCGTGTGTTGTTTAACTTACTCGAAGATTACGCACTTTTGTCCAGTGCGGCTTTGTGTACCAACGAGTGGATGTGAGCCCACCTCGCACCTCTCTTTCTTCTCTTGGTTGCTGCCGTTGGTCCCAGACTAGGCTAGAGCTAACTACTTATCATATTTCCAAACATTGCTGGAAATATACGGTTTGTTTCTGAAACCTCGCCACGTTCTTTTAGTTCAATATCTGTTGAGACCACGATTCGAGGGCTCACTTGGAAAGACGTTCTAAATTGTTAGTGGACGAGGGTCAAACGCATCCCCACCTGCCCACTTCATAAAAAGCTGCAGAATGAGGACACTCGGTAGTATAACTCCCTCAAGATACTAACAACAGACCTACCGAGATTTCAGTGATGGTCATGGAGGCGCGTTTACTTAGACGTATCGAACAAAGTTGAGTTCATGCTCACTGAGTCGCACTCACATTGGTCGGATTCCGTGTTTAAGATTTTCTCCTTTTCCCAAGAAAGATAGCTTCCACTGAATGAGCATTTTTGCTTCTTTCTGAGATGCATATTTAGTTGGATGAGTACTGTGGTGCGAAGGACGACAACTTCACGTGAACCAGTGAGCATGGATCAAAAGTTATTTCACACGGACGGAACAAAACTGTTTCCAAGTGATCTGATCAGCTGCTCACTAGTGTGTCACTTAGTTGTTGGTAGCTGATGGTGACCACTTCAACGTAAGCGCACGTCAATATTGAAATTTCTTTACACTCCTGATCCAGAGTAACAGAAACATGGTCGTTTAAGCTGACCTTATAAGTGAAACTGATATCCTGTTTCGTGACAAATACTCATGCGCAATTTTCCTTCCCTCATGCAAACAATTTGGATCGGTCAATACAGTTTTGTCGAAATTTCAGCAAGAAACACAGTTAGCTGTACAATTGTGAGGTAGTGTGTGATAATGATTAAGGCTGACTTACGCAAGCAGTGCAGGTTTACGTGTAGTTTCATTTTTGATAGTTAGCTCAAGAAACTTCACACAAGACCTGCTATGTTTAATTAACTGTTCACTTTTACCATAAAAGTGATCAGTTTCAAAGGATTCTCAAAGTATTTGTGGTTAATGACTCAGACCGTCATTCGATGTGACTATGTTTGACTGAAAACCACCACATGCTCACTGGTTCACGTGAAGTTGTCGTCCTTCGCACCACAGTACTCATCCAACTAAATATGCATCTCAGAAAGAAGCAAAAATGCTCATTCAGTGGAAGCTATCTTTCTTGGGAAAAGGAGAAAATCTTAAACACGGAATCCGACCAATGTGAGTGCGACTCAGTGAGCATGAACTCAACTTTGTTCGATACGTCTAAGTAAACGCGCCTCCATGACCATCACTGAAATCTCGGTAGGTCTGTTGTTAGTATCTTGAGGGAGTTATACTACCGAGTGTCCTCATTCTGCAGCTTTTTATGAAGTGGGCAGGTGGGGATGCGTTTGACCCTCGTCCACTAACAATTTAGAACGTCTTTCCAAGTGAGCCCTCGAATCGTGGTCTCAACAGATATTGAACTAAAAGAACGTGGCGAGGTTTAGAAACAAACCGTATATTTCCAGCAATGTTTGGAAATATGATAAGTAGTTAGCTCTAGCCTAGTCTGGGACCAACGGCAGCAACCAAGAGAAGAAAGACGAGGTGCGAGGTGGGCTCACATCCACTCGTTGGTACACAAAGCCGCACTGGACAAAAGTGCGTAATCTTCGAGTAAGTTAAACAACACACGAAAAGGTGCACACAGAACAAGCTTGAATGATAGAGTGATAGATGAATCGTTAGAAAGGCACAAGCATTCGCTGCGTGCAATTAGTTGCACGACTGAGGACACTGACCTCGAGTTCGTATCAGGCCTTCTATGGAAGACGTGTGCACAATCGTACATATAAAACAGACAAGGAGAAAAACAAGGTAGTAGTCAGGATCCTTAGAGAAGCCACACAACCGTCGGTGACTGCAGATGTAACGGTTGCACAGGCAACATATGATGATGAAGGATCACACTTCGAGACAGTCAATCAATCATATTGCCTGCGTACCGTTCAGACCAACAGATAAGGGAAAATCCAATGCGACGTTAGGCCATCGGGCATTCGTACCAGATTTTTTTGTCCTCCCCCTTGTACGCTCTCTTATCGTTATGAGCAGACTGGAGTATTCCTTCCCTCACTTCTAAGACTCTTTGCTGTAACGTTTTTTCTCTATAAATTTCCATCACACCAGTTGGGGTTCGTTCAATGATTGTTACTATGTTCATAGTTAACTCTTTAGTTTTTAGGGTGTGTCGTGCGCACTGCTGTTCAAAACCGTAGAATTTTGGAAGCGACTTCTGGGAGATGTTGACATAAAATATCGTGCTTTTCGGCTGTTGACTTTTGTTATCAGTCTGCTTGTCTGCGTTTGTTTTCAGTGCTGGATGGCGTGCCAGTGGTTGCTGTATCATCATGTTTTGCCGATGTTATTTTCTCATTGGCGGGTATTGACTTTTCACTACTTATACAGGCGGTTTCTACGGAAACCCATCCTTTCTAAGGCTGTTTACATTTCACATTATTTTGGAGTACTTTGACAGTTTTATTTGACAAAGTTTCCGAAGTACCACAGCGTAAGCTACTCACAACTTGTGATAGACTGTCTACTTCAATCCAGTCTAATGTTCACAAGACATCTCCAGTTTTGCTTGGACAGCTGCAACCAGCTTGGTCTGATGACAGTTATCTAGGCTGGCGTGAGCAGCGATCTAAAAATAGACTCGTTTCCCTGGTCTTTGCTTTAGTTCTAGCCTGGCGTACAATTTCATTTTTTCCCAAATGTGGAGTGTCAGTTTCGTCTTGGTAGTTGTTGACATCATTCTTGACTCAGATTTGCTCGGGCCCGCAGCGGATAGCCATTCAAGGTTTATCAGTACCTCACTACGGTTCACTGGCTGTTAACACGGCTTAGCAATGAAGTATTTAGCAGCTTGCATGTTTCACTCAGTTTTAAAACCACCGCTAAAGTGGTATTTGTGTGATCGCATGAGGTGCATTTATAAGTCGATCTTCGATTATGTTTGAATTTTAAATTTACCTCGTAGCGGAACATGGGAAGCAAATAAGTTGGGATTGATTTAAACGACGTGGGCAGCCGGAATTCACATATTTGAGAGTGATTTCTACTGTGTATTTACCCCGTAGAGCTTTCACTACAGAGAGCGGGCAACGTGCCATTTCCCTATCAGATAGAACTGGTTATCAGACAATCCATCAAAGCATCATTGATTAAAAAGTACACACGCAATGGATATTGTTAACTGACACGGTTTCTTAACCCATACATGGAGTAGGTCAGCTTGATAACATCGGATAATAGTAGATGCAATGCCTAAGCAGAAACAAGAACCATGCAGTCGGATCTCAATAAAATCGACAGTCATGTAATTGAAAATTCCAGCTGACCTGAGTAGATAACTTCCGCGAGTACCCTTACGAGTCGTACGAGTGAAGAAAATGACAGTTATAAAATATCGCTCCTTGAACTCAACAGGAATTTTTAATCTGCTATCAGGGGGTAGTATTTCTATCGCGTGGTTGAAACTCCTTTGTTTACAAGGCTTTATTCTTTCGGGTGAAACGACGTACCAACCAGCCTTAATGCGAGTGAAACCGTTATCGTCTTTTGAATTCCGAAATATGCATCAACGATCAGAAGCTGCTGATACTAGGTCGATCCTGGCGCAAAAGCCATATCAGCTACATGTAGTGCGTTGATTTACAAAAGAGCGTTTGTAAGCTGAAAAGTTCCCGACAAATCTCCCCAAGTACCTCGGGTCTAGGTTCATTCAGGCAGTTTGCCTGTAGACTAGTACGGGTGTTACAATGAATACCATTTTCCAATCACTTTTGAATAAGTGTGATGGTGCTAGATGTCAGCCGCTTAATCCATATAAACAAAATTGATGATTTAGTTAACCAGAGATTCCTTTTTACCACCTCTGAGAAAACTCCAAGTAAATGGTCTTGGATTGTGCGTCTCAGTTAAATAAACAACCTTCCACACGAACTGACCTAACGGCCACCACGACCATCACTTAGATAGAATATTGTTTTGTCGAGATTATCACACGCATAAAGTAGGAAATTTTCAAACATCCACCCACTTTACCATACTTATCGGTCTCCAACGAGCCACGGCATTGTAGCGAATATGGTCGAAAACGAGTTATTCATACAGTCAGTACAAAACTGGTGGTCCTTCTACGCCATCGATATCCAATCCCATCGATCCATCTATGAAGTCAATTTTGAATAGACGCCTGCTTCGATTAGGCGTCTCATGAAGTGCTAAAACATTTGTTGCTGAAACATTTTTGGTTTTAAACTCAGTGTGTCCCTTAATCAACGTTTTGCGTCGTTCGTATGACTGTAGTTCCGTCACGCGTGAAACAAGGTCGGTTGTCAATATACGTTTCCACGACCGACCACTGGCTATGATTAAGCTGAGTTAGTTCAGGCAAGCTATTAAGATATGGAGGTAGGGACGACATATATGTTGAATCTAATAAAACTGAAGACAGACAGAAAGGTTGTGCAGATGTGAAACGAAGGCATGTGGGTTACATAAGTGCTTTCGGAAAAGAAACAGCTGGTAGAGAAGACCAACTGTCTTTAAGAGTTATGACGCCGGATTCATTTGCTTCCGGACAGACTATACAGCAGCCATACAATTTCTGGCCTTTGTGCATTTTGACAACGTCTGAACCACGGGGGATCAGCGTCTTTGATATTCACAGTCTATATCGACCTAGTCTTCATATCCCAGTAGCCTCTCAATGGAAAACTGAACTTATTCACGACACATGATTATCATAGTCTGAATAATGATACCCATTTGTACGACAACTTTGATTTTTTGAGGAGTACACAATCTGGCTGCCATCCAAGTACACTGCGACATAGTGTGACTTTAAAAATGTCATATGGAAACCATACGTTTAGAGCAAACTCATGGGGTTATATAGGTCGGGTTGCACGATAGGCTACCTAACGTGGCCCAGTATTCATCCGCGAAATTTATCCTGAAATTTGATCACTTCTCAGTGGGAGAGAACAACTTTGGGCTATTGAATTTATTAGTCAGTTGGTTGTTACTCAAACGAGGTAATCAACTGTTTGTAGATTCAGAAAGCCTCAATGTCCGGGATTAATGTTAATCGTTAGCGTTGACGCCCCTCTTATAAGGTAATCGGTCCGCAGAAGATAAAATGTCCCACATAGGGATGGATACCTAATTGCTTCCAATATTGACCGGATAGTTTTCTTAGAGGGCAACATCGTCTCATTTGAGAATGGTTAGTCCAGGTTATCTAACCTTGCGTTAGAAAAAGATGCTGTGTCATTTCCTGTGATCAGTGTGAGTACTGAATTTGCACGGTAAACAGTATGAGTGCTAAACTCATCCGCCACTTGTTGATATATCACTCCCTCCAACTAGAGGTTGCCAAGGATGCTACAGACTGACCTCCGACCACCAGACGGCCATCACACGCCCTACTCAGTTGAAATGTAGGTTGACTTGCGGTGTTGCTAGCTGTGGCATGGCATGCTGGTCAACTAGCCCTCACATAAATAGTGAACTTGCGTCCGTTAAGCTCCGTTTGGTTAACTCCAGTGAGCACGACAATGTAGTCAAGACAATGCATTCCAGTAAATCTGGCAAACGGTTCACCTAACACTATGGGCTCGAGAAAGCACAGCATATACCCGCCTACTGACCAGCAAGTTATAGCTCGATTTTAGACTCCACGTTTCCGAGGTGACCCATGAGGCGTTGGTCTCACTTCGTTGTAGTTATTAGTACTGTGCCCAGTCGGCAGTATACTGAATTTTCCTAGTTACGGAACAGGTTGGAGACTGACTAAAAGTATGGCTGTTGGGACAGTAGAATAGGTAAGGAAAACCGTCAATCCACAATAGGTCATTCTGTTGTTCCACCAATGGAATGCAACCAAATCTAAACTTTCCTTTTCTCACACACGTTGCTGACAAAGCAATCCGTTTGTATTACATGGTTTCTCAGTTTGAGTGTTAATGCAAATGGTGAGTTATTCTCCACCCACGTCACGATGATGTTCTGTGTATCAACGTGCAAACTTCCGGCCCTCTTCACCTCAAAAGAAGCTGGGGTGTTTGTGCTGCACGACAGCATTAGGAAACATCCTAGCATCGAATACTGGCACTTATTCGCCACTTCTTCCGCCTCACAGTGTGAGGACCGTCAAAAAATCGCACCATGAGCTTTAACAAGGGTGATTTAACAGACCTAATGCTCCGCGCGAACTGGTCCTGAAGTTTGAATGCGAGAGGCACAGTGAATAAGTTTCACTTGAAATTATGTACACATTTTTACACTGCTAGTTTTGCTTGCACGCCATGCCAGACGCTTGAACGATGCTCTATCGATGAGTACTCTTGTAATATTGTTTATTAAGGTCATAGATACTAGCCGTTTTCCTGAGTTGTCTAACCCAATACACCTGTTCAGGTGATATCCGTGTGTGGATCAGAATCACAAGACAAGCTATCCAGACTTTCGCCCAGTATGTTATACTCTGTGCCAACCGACCAGCCCCGGAGATCATGAGGCTTCCTCCTTGCAACCATGCTGGCGTTTTAATCGAACCCTGAGACTGTGGCCTAGCAACTCCTGGTCCGACCCGGTTACAAGAATCTCATAAAGAAGACCCCGTCAATTAGCTAAACTAGGGAGACAGTAAAGTGGAAAATGTGATCGGCTTATCGACATCCTAAACGTGATGGACTACATCGTTTAAGGCGGCGAAGCGTGCATAGCAGATTCGGCTATGCTGGTGAATTTTACTGATAACGTCAATGTAAGTATGCCGCGAAGAGTTGCCACGGTGATGGGTCAAGCGTTGTAGACCCGGACAGTTTACTTTGAACTGATAACACACGTTCTCTTTGTGAACTTTCTGTCTGTAGGTTGAATGAGAAAAGATGATTGTATTCCTGTGAAATGAGGCTTAACATTGTTTACTCCAAAACGGTGTGGAACCATGTTTACTCAAGCCATCATTTACCAACTTCCAAAGTTTCTTTCAGTACCTTTCAGAGTGAGTAGGACAGGAGGCATTTTCTGGTGCAATGACTGAGTTTTTCATAGAGTAGAATAAAGAAGTGCGATGGGCACATCAGGAAGAAATATTTGATAAGTGAGAATATACACCTGTTTGAGTAGTATCACAGCAGAGACCTGAAAAAGTGAGATTTGTTGAAACATACCTAGAGTTGATGAATGTTCTCTCGTTCACAGATCAGGTCTTAGTTGCAAAAATGATAAATTGCCTTCACCTGTAAAGTACAATCTAATATGCACTTCATGTAGTGTTGTACAACTAGTCGGTGAATGTTTCGACTGAGTGGACTGAAACTAGTGAAATGCCAGAAAGTGTCTTTTCGCACCATTTATTTTGTCAACACATAGTTTTTATATTTCTTGTTTGACCCTGTTTTATGTTTACCACAACGGAAATATGCTTGGCAGAATACACAACTAAACAGGTGCGCTGAACCTCATTGTCGCCTTCATATTGATCAAACTAGCATTCTTCCATTGTGAGCCACCACACTGGCACAATGTTTGTTTTGAGTGGTTGCTCTTTTCGAAAACGTCGTTGCTAGATGCTCTAACTGACAATTAGGATATCATGCTACTCTTGTCAGATTAGCTATCGACTCATCTACGCCAAACTTATGAGCAAAATACAAGTTCTACCAAGTGGACCACCGAAGTGATTCGTTGATTAAAAGGTTAACTATTTTATGAGATTCGACAGATCGTTAGTCTTTACTGACTGATTGAAAGCGGTTTGTTTATCTATACTTGTTATTCCTCTTCACACTGCAGACTAAGTGGTTTTGGGTAAAGGTGTCTTTATAAGACTCAAAGCTGTGTGAACCGTTTGTTACGTTAAGTTTGAAACCCATGTGATCTTAGGTTGTAAGATTAAGCGAGTAGATGGTGATGCGTACGGCTAACTTGGTAGAGACAGTCTAATGGAGTTCAGTAAGTCTAACTTTTCCTTTTCCTTTCAAGTAATCATTCCTATTATTATACTTGTGCTTGAAGGCATTTTTTGTGCAGTGTTCATTAGTACTCCATTGAGCCTCCGCATGAATGATTGGTATCGAGTTAAATATAACCCATACCGCAACATATCTTATGTCTTAAGGACAGTCCTTTAGGTCATGACTGCGGTGTGCAGTGTGGAACGTCGTTTGGGGATGAAGCTTACCGAGTAAAAGAATGAATTGAAAAAACTATCATTGTGAGTCTAGCTGCGAAACTAAGACATTGGAAACGGTTTAAAGTTTCCAGAACAACAATAGGAAAAGTAGTTTTCAGCAAACGAGATGGTGAGCAATAACGGTGGTTAGTTACGACAAAAGAAAATATTTTACGGAGTAAGTTCTAACCTACTCTTTGATAGAACAACATTGCGAATGGAGTAAAGGCTACTATCCGTTGGTGAATAATACTGCGATTATCCGGCTTGAAACATGACGATAGTTTTCCGTTTCCATTTGGTATGATGTACAGCATGGTCTGCGTCCAACTCCACTTACTGAGATGATGACTTATTAAAACCCAGAATAGTCATGCCACACATGATTAACTTTGTGGTCCTGTATGTCACACCTGTTGACTTATTGTTCAACTACATGTTGAAATGTCGCGCTTAGAATTATGTAGATATGAACCAAAATTGCATTCCAAACTCTGGAAATCACACATTTGTGGGCACAATACTGCGTCGCAAAGAAAGACTTGAGAAACTTCGGTAGTGGTACTGTCTTGTTTCATCGTGATAGTCATCATTTTTGAGGGTTGTGAAGATCACTCTCCTGTTGTCTGTGGGAGATTCAAAACGCGCGGTTGCTTTTCCCATTCAGCGTATTGTTTACTCACGGCCGATCGTTGCAACTACAACTCTTCCAATCCATCGTGCTGATGAATGACTTTGGGTGTTCAGTGTCTCATGTGATAGCTTTTCTTTTACCCTAATCCAAGCCACTGTGGTGAGAAGCCTGATCCAACAAGATACACTATGTAGGCTTTTGTAGACAGGACACTGGGTTCGGAATGAATGACCACAGGGAAGACGGCGGAAAACAACGTAAATAACGACTGTCCATCATTATCGAGTGAATGATATTTCGACCGTAATATGCGCCCAGTTCATCCGATTTAAGGGTTACACACTCGTGCTCATTGTTTCAGCCAGTGGAAGAGTTAGCTCCCGAGAAACCGGGTAACAGTCCTCAATGTAGGACATCAAAAGGCGGCAATTATTTTCCTCCGGTCCGGTATTTAGTTGTGAGACCTGTCGTCAAGTTTGATTCAAACGGATGCATCCAATTAACAATCTACTGTATTTCACGAAATCGGGATTCACGCCAACTTTGACTTCAACATCTTAATTAAACTAATTAACATTAGCGGTTTGTGCTGTAGCGATCGATCCCTTGAGTTACACGTTTTACGAAATGACATACTTATAAACAGTAGTCCTGGAATCCGTGGTCTTTGCCTTGAGCTGGATACTAACCATTCCGTATGCAACAGTAATAACCGATTTCGTCCTTGTTTGAAAGTGCAAAGCTTGCTATATGAACTAAACAGTTGTATGCTAGTAGTAATGGCTATGAATTCTGTAAGTAACACCTTAGACTACTTGACGTAGTAAGTGGCGTGTTTGTACTAACAGCACAAGAATTTTGCCTTGTAATTTGACGGAAGGTTCGTGGTGGAAGAACTCCATATGCACTGTCTAATTTTAAAACGTAATTTGCATCTAATGGAGGGTCTATTCGTTGGTGTAGGCTAAGATCATTTTCGTCTGTAAGTTGGGTTGGATTTCGATCAGATATTTCTGACTGTCAGTGTTGAACGTCTGTAGCCGTCAGCGCGAAAAATAACTACCGGGTAAACTTTGTGGCATTCTCGTAAGAAAGGAAGTGAATAGATCTAGTAATGCGAGCTAGCCGGCTTAGAGGATGACCGATTTTTCTAGTCAGCTTTTGGAAATATTCTGCTCATTAACCCCTGCAGACTCACACAGAACTTGTTCTATTATTAAGCTACGTGTTGCTTGTACACAAGCGACCAGTGTACAAACCCTTGTTGATAAATGATTCGCTCACTTTTTCGTCTGCCTCCATCGAAACCGTTGTCTTTCGTGAGTACTGTGAGCTCCGTACAGCTCTTGGCCAATGGAGCCTGTGATCCCTCAAGGTTCTTTGCCCTCATCGTTTTACCTTAACACACACAATAATTTGTTGTTTGCTAATGTAGTTAGAAAATTTTCCTTACAACTACTATTTTCATCCAATAGTGAATGTAGATACTGAGTCCTGTATACCATCAACGGAACTAAATATATTTGTGGAGGTTTTGGTGTCTGATTCCCTCATTTTATTTACTTGTAGACTTTACATCAAATAAGACTTATTCCTTCAAACACGACAGGCCTCCAGTACTGATGTAAGTACATTATAACAGGAAACCATTTCGATCACTATCTTCTGACTCCAGCCACACACGGTTCTGCATCCGCCAATTAATATTAGGTCAACGTCTCTTTATATTGTAGAGCTTTAAACGTAGAACTGAAAAACAACCTATTAGAAGAAAAATTCAGTCTTCCAACACATATTTACTAATGAATAACTAGAATCGATGTAATCTTGACTTTAGGGATCTTACTAGATTGTGTGAACAAGTGCAGCAGTAATCTAGCGGAAGGTTTTAGTTCTAGTTCGGGACGTCGAGTCACTAAATTCCTTAAGCTTGGGAAGTCGATTCTGGCAGCCATAAGAGAATGGAACGAAGTCAAAACGTCTGTCAGATTCCCATGGTAGGTTCCAGCGTTGAGACAGCATAATAACTGTTTTTTTGTCACAAGACATCATGTCAGGTTTCTTCAATAATGTGTCACAATAATCTTGACAAACTAATCACGATTTGGCTTCACAAACGAGATGTGTATGATTGAGTGTGTCAACTAAAGACTGACCGATTTCAGTCAACACCGGTGAACATGGGCTCACAGTAACACTGGATAAACCCGTAAATGGAAAACCATTCGAAGTGCCGCGGAAATTTACGCAGTGTACCTCAAAGGGATATGTCTGTAACAAAATGAGTGAGATAGTTTGTAGCAGTCGGTCGATAGGGATCGAAAATACGTGCAACATCTAATGTTTTTATTCAGATTTGGGGCACTTTTACGTTCATGCATGCATCGGCTAAATATATATTCCCTCGAGTAAATGAAGTAACCCCTTATTTACTTTTTGATGTCCATCGTTCTGTTATTGGCTGTTCTCCCGCTGTTCAAGTAAACCTATCTCAGTTACCTCACTGGGATTAGGAAAAGCGACCAGAGCGATCTACTCACGTTTCTGTGCAATCAACCATTAGATGCGTTTAGTCCAACGCCACCAAGATCACTGTCAATTCCCCGGAAGTTGGTTATACCTTCTGTGTACTTTGTATTCTTACACATTGGTTAAATTGCTTGTCCGCTGTTTTCGCAAGCGTTCTCGTAGGAGGTCGTAAATTGCAACTAACTTCTACAACTTTTCTGTCCAAAGTTAGTTTCATCCACAGCTCATCTCTGTTTTAACATTTCATTGAAACAATTGGTTGGTTACGATAAATTTACAGCCGGAGTTATTTCTGTTGTTGCCCATCATCTGCACTTGGATTTATTCTGCTGTAGGTTAAATTCATTTACCAGAAGTTCGTTTAGCCCGTTCTACTGTTGCATGCCAATATACATCAATCTCACCGCACTTTCCTTGCCTTTTTATAAGATAAAACAACACGGAATCTTCCACTGGCATTGAAGAGCAATTCTTTTGTCTTCGTCTTGCCATGTTTCAGATAACTAGCCTCTTAAGAAACCAACGACTTAGTTTTTTGAGGTAGATCAGATGATAACTTTGAAGGTCTGTCTATTAGATGAATAGACCAATGGGTTGACATAACTTGGCTTGACTTACCAATTCAGTGATTCTCACTCTGTCTCACCAGTGCTCCACGTTTGTTTACCCGATTCAATGCAAGTTAACTGAACTATGTAACCTGTTCGACAGAGGACAGCTGGTTGCTGAGTGGAATGTGACAAACGGATTGATAGAAGGACTGGGCCCGCTTTTCTCAATCGCACGCTGAGTGATTTGAATTGCATAAACTCACTGCAAGAACATTTACCGGCTGCACTGTCCAGCCACATTGGCAGGTTATTGCGGGTTAATGGTGGCCCTATCTATTGGTGTAGCCTTGTGGTTCGTTCATGTTAGCTTACAGCATTGACCTTTGCATATTCGATTACCTGCCCTTAACCCTTGGCCGTTACCTCGGTAACCTTGACCGAATGAACTGTAACATGCAAGCCAGCCGCTTCTACTCTGATTGTCCGTTGCACTTACGGACCAATTTTGGGGCAACGTGGAGACACCGGGGGACAGCGTTCTTCCGAAGGAGGGGTTCCAACAACAATCCTGTAAAAGGAAACAATACAGACAAGCATGAGCCAAAGGCCCAGTAAGCCATGCACACGACTTACACAAACGGAAACTAAAACGGCGTCAACAACACAGCAGCACGCCTCGTCACACAATTCAAATTTAACCTGTGCGCGCCTGCTGGTTTCGATCGCACGTTACAGAACCAACAGACGACGGAATCAAAGACGCATCCGCAATTGAAACTAAAAAATTGGATGGTATGGCATCATCTGTAAACAGAACTAAATGCACAGGCCGTCAGCTGCATATGGAGAAGGGGGCGTGCAGTAATCTTCAAGGGAGGTGGACCAGCTTGGTATTAAGATACAAGGAAGAAAACAGCTCACTTTTCAGAGCAGATGTACGATGCCGAGGACATGGTTTCGAGTCAGACGCAGTCAGGAAGGAGGTGTAGACTTGTATAAAAATGGGTATCAGTTTTTCAACGTTACTTACCACTTAAACAGTTTCACGACAAAAAAGACTGGGTGTTAATAAAAGTGCAACAGGTCCGCTGTGAGCGGATGTCATGTCATCTCCGTTTTGGTTGAGTGATCCCAACTGCTCCAATCCCTTTCTTAACAGCGGTGTGCGATAACTTGGGAGAGATTCAGAAAAAAGGCTACAGCACCGTTTGCTGTCCACTCTCAGCTACCTGGACGACCGAATATTGCAAAGTGATCAAGTAGCGCTGTCTGTACTGCTGGCATATGAAGCTCCGTCCTCACTCGAACGGACTGACGTTGATTACGTCTTTCCTAAAAAGCAGTCACTTCGACGACAGCTTCGTGTCAGTAAACAGTGACTTTCTTACCTTCGTCGGGTAGCATCGCATCAGGCCTGTGTGTATCGTAATAAAACAGTCCTCTCCGGACTTAAGATAGTCCACCATTTGAGACTCACGGAATACCCTAAAGTCTGTTACGAGCATATCTGTTTGTCATTGTGATTCTGATGGGTGGCTGTAGATGAATATTAGGTACGGTGGCAGGCTGATGTGGTACCCTGTGGAAAAGTTTCGAAGGGGTAGAGTAAGATAAGCGATAGGTGAAGCTATGGTGCAGTTGCAAACTTCACTAAGATGATGGAAACTATCCAATAGAAAAAACGACTCACAACTCAGTAGGTGGGATCAACTTCGTGATTGTGAAGAGGTAGACCGTCCATCACAAACCAACTTATTTTACCAGTATAGTCTAGAATGTTGAGAGATGTCTAGTGGGATACCTGACAGTGACTGTTCGATAATGTAGGGGTGCTATCTGTTGTACGTCAAACACTTCCGGTACAAGCGTGGAATAGTACCAATCACCTCAACACAGTTAGCAAATGTTTCAGAACTTCGTAATTCCTTTATCATGCTTAACCCTTTTCAAAAGGTGCCGTTAGATTATTGCTTCGGTTTGCCAATCTATCTACAACGGTCCACGGAAATTATGGCTCATTCAACCGATTGTAACTGTGGCTGCGCGAGCATCGTATCTCAAGCTGTGGATTGTTTTTCAACCGCACAAGTAGCATTCGATCGCTATCACATCACGGATATGACATTGTCTCCAATGTTTAAGGTCGTTCCACCACATCAGGGCTAGGATAGGGACAGTGATAAACCGACCCCATGTATAGTCGAAGATGTGTGCGTTTGCCCTTTTCGTACGCTCGCTTGAGGCCACTGCACCTCTGGCCCGTGACTCAGGCACACCATTGGATGATCAGCATTTCAGTCGGCTGCAGTTGGCAGCAGTTGGAGGCGCGCATTGACCAATAGGCGTCGGAAGCCTGCCAAACCATTGTGTACGCGCACGCACGCGTGTGCACGTGCAGGCGTTTAAGTGCGTCCGCGTCCATCACAATGCTCGAGTGTGGGAAAAGGTGGGCGTCAGGGCAATTGCGGTCTGTGGGCTTAGACGGGAGAAAGCCATACTGGTCAGGGAGATTAGGCCTGGAGCGGCTGCGTTTCTGTACCCTATTACCTGGCCACGAAAGCTTTGCCACACAATATGGCATTCGAATATCAGTTACTCCGCAAGTTTCGCTAAAAAGTTTACATTCATCACTTAGGCTGAGAGGTAAACATGCATGCAAACAGAGACGCACACAGATAATTACTGACACCCCTGCATGACTTACATCCACAAACGATAATATTATGATAATATTATACGGTCACCAAAATATCGCAAGAAAACCTCCTATCAAAGTTCACACACTTCGTGGAGTGAACGTACGCACCCACAGTCGCATACAGACCCGCAGGCGTGCACACAGTTTGTGCACTCGATGCGATGCACACAAACACACACACACACACAATACACAGACAGCTTACTTCTTCTATTCCATGGAATTATTACCGAAGTGTGTTTATTTGAACAAAATGATTTTATGCGCGTGTGTGTACGCGTTATGACTGGAATCGCTGACTTGCTTAATACTGATGTACCAATTTTTTTCTTCATAGCCTTCATATAAACACGTCCATCTACGACCATAGTTCAAACGAACCCGAGTTGGAAAGAGGAATGACCACTGTAATCGAAGATGGACGTCAAGATGAAGCAGCAAATGAACAACCAAACCTCTCCACTTCTCCAAAGTCATGTCTTAAAAGGAAGAAAGACGAATACGATTCATTTTCCAACAGGAATAAGAGGCATAACTCGTACGAAGCTGTGAAGGTAAATGAAAATGGTTTGTGGTCAAGCAGCCCCTCTATTGAATGTGCAAAGCGTAAATGTTTCGGGGAATCTGACATTCATGGTGTCCTGGATCTAACAGTACACGCAATGGATGGAACGAAGAAGAGTGGGACATGCACACTACGGAATTTATCTGGGAACACTTATTTTACTGAGTCAGACCAAGAAGGGATGTATGTGAAATCCCCACTCAGTTCACCTTCTCCGGAATCATCTGCTTCATCCACATCGATCTGCACCGTATTGCCTTCAGTGAACGGATGCGAACAACTTGAAACCACGTCCACTATCTGTTTTCAGCCCCCATTATTTCCCACATTGCCAAATCGCATTCCAAATGTGTGCACATCTGTCCCAATGGGCTTCGACAATCAGCACTTCCCAGCCGGCTTTAATGCGACTGATTTCTCTAATATTGTGCAACACCATTTGAGGATGAACAGTAGCAACGCAGCTGTACCCCTGTGTTTGCTTGGGGTGAATGCATCAAACGGTGAGCCGTTTCAAGTTATTTCTGACACATTTGTTCGCTGAGGTGCTCAACCTGAAGTTTAATATAGCAAATGCGTTAAATAATGTATCAACAACCGTTACACAGAAAGCTAGTAGAGAAGAGTAGATGCTTACTACATTTCATGTGGTAGCAAGTGGTTGAAACACATGCGACAGCACGAAGAAATCAGGTCAAGCAGATTGCCTGAACCTATGGGAATATCAGGCTCACCACAATGGGAAAGATGTTAAACTCTTTAGTTCGGTAAAGGCTGTCAACAAATTCAAAGTTTACAAATGGTGACGCCATGTGATTTCTGCTATATGATTGCCCAAACTTTGAATGATGTCTATGTAACTAATTACATAGAAAAGCTATGCAACAGATCAAGTCCATTCCTACTTGCCATGAGTTTTGTGAATTGTGTAGTGCCAATTGCAAGTGATGGCTAATTTAAGCTTCCTATTCGTCATTAAGTGCTTTAAGCGTTGCTTAGGAGTGTCTAACTTTTGACAATCAGAAACACACCGTTGATACTACCGTGCCTTATACAAATACATTATTTAGGAACTTGAAGCAGACTGAATTTCTGCACAGTTCCAGTTAGTGCTCTCACTATCAGTAGTGATCCACGGACGCCACTAAGTCTGAGATAAGCGGCGCAGATAACTCGCAAATGGGTTAGCGTCTTCTAGCGTCAGGTTTGATTAAAAAGTATGTCCATTATTGCACCACGTATAACAGCAGTTGTGCCGTGCAAAATTTGAATTGTGGCAAGCCTTATTTGGAAGTCTAGATCCTTAGCGAGCCTTCGGCTTGGCACCCGACCAGTCATATGACAACAAGTTGCTGTGGTATGTACGTTCAAAAGAGTATAAAGCCCACAATCTATATGGTGATGATACTGGATCGATCTACGTCACAACAACAAATTAAGTAATATCTGCCAAATCTCCGTGATCACTGCGATTTTAGGGAGAAGTCGTCCGTGCACTCTTGAGATAATCGATAATGTTCTTATATCGGTCTGACTACTTTTTGTTTCATTGATCCGTTGGACGTGGTCTAATTCATTTATCATTACATCCAGTTGTAAAATCGATTGAGAAATTGCGACAGTTTAAGACCTGAGAATAAACAATTGCCACGCTTTTTCTAATGCGAACCGTGCAAACATATCTTGTACTCACCTAAAAAATACACTGGGACAAGTCTTGAATAAGACTACATAAGATGCGTGATAAAAGCTTTTTCTATTTATTTACTCCTTCCTCTAGGTATCTGATTTTTCATGATGCTGGTAATTGATAAGGGGTACCAAACGTCGTTAAAAACACGTCGCTAAAACACGTTAGAAACATGTCTAATCCAACGTAGTTAAGATTAGTTGATTGTACACACGTATGACCATCGTGGCTTTATTTAATATTCTCGAGTACAACCACATTATTCTATATTTTCGGCCATCTGGATTACCACGCGTACTTTTGTTTTAGCTAACGCAGCAAATCAGTCAGTTTTGTGAATCGATTTATGTATTTGCTCCTACACAATCTTTTAGCGTGGAGTGACTCGTTCAAGTTCAGGTTCGTGTTCGTACATGCAACAAACATCAGTTTGTCGCTCGACTGTCCGTTCGAGCGGAAACCTAAATGCTAACTAGTGAAGTTGAAGTGAAATAGGTTAAACTCATTCCAAACAGGCAGCAAACCATTTATAGATAGACACCTTGGACGAGTGCACAGAGCAGATTGAGCCACAGACGCCAACAATTCACATAACAAGTCTACGTGAAGTGTCAGCTTATCGACGCAGCCTTTGCACATATTGAGATTACCACGTGACACCTGGAGTCAAGTAGATGTTATAGAACGAGGAGGTATTGGGCCACCTAATACTTAACTGTGGTGATGATATTGCGAATAGGATATAGGTAACCTATCGTCCGGGCAGTGCGCTTAAAACTGATCTGCTAGACACTTCTTTGTCCACAGTTCTGTGGCGACTTTAGCGGATGACCAAAAAGACTTTGTAAAAGAACCGGCAAGTGGCTCGTATGTTACATGGTTAATCGAAATGTGCACAAAGCTCCACTTTGTGCCGTCTGGGACTGCTGTGGTATAAACCATGTCCTTTGCTGATTTTAAGGGAGGTAAACATACAAGAACTACCAAGACGACAATGATGCATGGTTCTGACTATTGTTCAAATGTGTTCGAACTAATTTGTATCTTGCTGAAGTGACTACTTAATTACCTGACTGCCAACGCTGTCACCTGCATAAACAGCTGCATAGCACACACACACATACACACTAATAGACAGAACAAACAACTTTTTATGGTCGTTATGAGCTTTCATTTTTCAGTCCCGAGTCGCATCATCATTTTCTAAACCGCTAAGAGGGAGAGCGAAAATATGTGCTACTAGGCCTTACCGCCATTGAAATTTTGTTCTCATCCAAGTCGTAAATGGATCTTTGAGTAGCATACATTTTAAAGTATTTGCAATGCGAACCCCGTTTGTAACTGCGGTAGGCACCTTCGGATGTCCATACTGTGACCATCATGATTCACTTTTTTAAATAGACAGTTCGAGGCTTAAACACCGCGTGATTCTTTGAGACATGAAATCATTCTGATCAATATTCTTATTTCAAGTGCTTTATTTCATAAGAAAAAATCCCTGATGAACAGCGTGAATCGATTCAAGAACGACTGACATGAATTTCCCTTACATGACCTTGCAATAAACAACCTTCCGATGATTATGCCACTCAGATCGATGAAGCTGCTTTATATGAGCTGGCAGGTCTAGGCCAGTTCGAATGCGTCCTGTATATATTCGTACGTGTTCAGTGTCCAATTCAACATTGCGCCTGCCTTATTTGTTGCGGTATACAAGTGTGTGATGCAAATCGTTGTATTTCCTTTCTTCGCAAGGTATTACATATGTGTTCAACACAGTGGCTGTCATGAAGTTATCACAGTAATACTGCTTTTCTGGTCTGAATCTAATATGATAAATACCGCAACGTATGGGATGTAAGATGGCAATCCATCTCCACATGTGGATGTCCCTTCGTCAATCAGATGAAGTCATCAACTATGGTGTGAAAGTGTAAGGAAGGATACTGTGATTCAAACTAGCAGAGTGTGTTGATTGTATGTTAAGAGACATGGCGTAATAACATCCGTTCGGTCTTAGGTCCTCGTGGTCAGAACTAGACTAAACTGGTATAATAACATATGTACTCAGCCAAGCCCAACAAACGAAGTCCGTACAAGCACCATTTGTCATCGCGGTTGTTCCATCACAAGCAATGTCTGGGAGGTTTGTGGTCGACGGCACTGCACTTTTCGTTTGCGAGAGTCTTTCACCTACCACCGCCAATCGCGGAGCCTACCGAAAAGGTAGGCTATTCTGAATATTATTAACCAAAAACTTCACAGACCAAACATTTGAACTTGTCGTCGAACTTAACTGACATGCTGAAGTATCAGTCACAAACTTCTTACAGAGTCCAGACTTCGTTACTTGATTGTCTAACACGCATATGTACGAGGTATTTGTTTAAGCTAGAAGCATAGTCTGCGTTGCCTATAAAAACCTAAATTACAACTCGCTTGGTGACAGTGATACCTTCAAAAAAACACGAGATGTTTTTCTACTCAATACTTGGTCGGTTCCCACGCGGGCCGGCTCAATTGGAACTCATTTTGTTCTTGTGATCCTTCGTATACGACTAAAATATTCTGATCTGCCTATCATCCAGTCAGTTTATCAGATGGGATGAAATTCTTGCATTCTGCTGTTAGTTGACTGTGCAACCTGGCAGATCTCAGGCACGTTTAGTCGAACTAGCTGTGACATGTATGATGGGAATGGTGAACGCAGAGTGTGTATCCCAGTTAATGTCGAGTAGTTCATTGCCTCCCTATCTGAATGAAGTATTGAATGGTCTCCAAGTTCTACCTGGAGGCAATAGCTAGTTTCGAAACAGCGTTTCATTGGCTTTTCAATTCACCATGTTTTGGTTGTGTACCGTTTCAGTTATTGCTGTAATTAAGGTGGCAACCCTCATATGGATATGTCCGCTACTACTGTGTGCCTGATGTAGAATCAGTTGGTCTTGGTTGAAATCGGTCGTGGTCTGCTTTTCTCATTCGTGTTTGACTACCCTGTCTGTCAATTCAAGCCTAAACTAAATCGTCCAGACTGCTCAGGCCCCTTGTTAGAGAAATCAAGCGCGATATCGTGAAACGATCATTGTCGTCTGTAACTGCATCTCTCTACGGGGGATCCCGACACGCGTAATCTGAAAACGGTAGAACTTCCTGAGATGCTTAGTTATCGTTTGCACTGACTTGTAGCGATCAGTAGCGATTGTTGTCTTGGTGTTTGTCTCAAGTAACCGCATTAAGTGGCATTAAGTGCGAGTCATTTATTTCGAAATTGTCCACTCTATAGCTTCTTCCTCTATGATAGTCGACAGTTCCAGTGTTATTATATGTAAACATCTATCGTCTTACCATAGATTGTAAAAGTCTCAAAACGTCCGTAATCCAGTGTTTTGACTTATCTAATGAAAACATCAGGTTGACTGGTCGCTTCGTTTTTTCTCACAGTGCCTTATGTATCCCTTTCTGAAATGGTGGTTTGGACAGCTTATCCCTCCCATGAAACCTAGGGGTATTGGTTGTGATGTTCAATCCGATGCTGAGTTGTAATGGTACGAGACAAAGAAGCGTGACAAAGTATTAAACTGTAAACGTCAAGACAGTGAGATCAAGTCGGTCAAGTACATGCTCCCCGAAAGTGATAATTGCTAACTGCTATATTCGTTGAATGAATTAGATAAACGACTCCACACGCCTGATGAACTTCAAGACTTGATTTTAAACGGAATATATTTATTTGTAATACATGCCAAACGACAGTACTTCGTCAGGATTAGTCTGAAGAGGTTTGCTGTACCGAGTCCGTAGTATAGCAAACGTTTTCGTGCAATTTTCACTACCTTCTACATGCCTACTCACTACACATGTTTTCACATGAGGGTACACCGTCGCTGTCATCAATCAGTCAACTGTTATTGTTTGCTCGTATATACATTAAGAATATGAAAGCCGTGTGTTACAGTTGGCCGTGAGAGGTTAACTTGGCCTCGTTGAATTAATGTGAGTGTTTAGCCCAATAGATGTCATGATTATCTACAACGACATGAACAAGTTTCTTCAGTGATCTGACAGTATCATCCCATCAAACTGTCAAGAACGATCGAGCAAAACTGTTTAGATGAGTCCAAAAGACGTTGTGTATATGTAATATGTCATATTTCTCGTGTGATTATTTTTATAATCAAGTAACGTCACGTATTTTATGGCAATAACTTTTCACTGTGAATTTCTGCACAATAGTTAGAAACCAGTAGTTTGATAGGGTGCAGTAATTCACTGAGGCTGTTGGCCAGTTCTTTACCACTTTTCTGTGCATTTTTTCAAGAGCGAGACAACGTGGAACAGGGCTTTACCATGTGTCCAGCATGTGGGTGAGCTTATTCTCGGTGCATTTATTCCGATTTTCGTTGAAGACTTGTTGAAAGACAAAAGCGCTTGCGGATTATGGATTTAAGTGGATAGACGTATCGTCAACAGATGTTTAATGTAGTGATGGAAAGGACGTTGTGAGGATGAAAGCTCTCATTTTGATGAGAAGTGGATACTTCCATGACAATCTGGACTTCGCATTCTAAAACTTCTCAGCTGCCATATTTTGTTATATATTTGTACAACGTTCCAATGACCAGGGGTCTACAAACACACTTCTGTCATCATCGTGGACTCATTCATTAGACGACTAATCAGGGTTGGGCTTCCAGGCAGAATCATTTTCCAAATAGCATTACTGCTCACCGGTTGACACTTCCTTCCGGTTGTCTGTCAAACCAAAATGAGCTGTCTTTGGCTAATAATGACTAACAGAATTTGAGGTAACTCTACCGAGTCCTCACTTTTCAAAATAATTTTAACCGTGAAGTTCTTTTACATATTTTTCATACCTGAAATATGTGGCCAGTATGATTATGTTGCATCTGCTTTAGAACCCCCTATTTCTAGTTTAGAGGTCAAATTATTTTCACGACAATAGAATATAAGCAACTGCTCGAGGAGGACTGAGGTTGAGATTAGCTGAGCGTGCAGTGTATTGTGATGTTCTGACTGCATTTGACAGCCATCTAGAAAATGAATAGACTTACACAGATTAACGTCCAAACTAAGACAGTATGCATTACATACTGAAGCTTCTGCCCGTAACTAGAAGGGTTGCGGGTTCGATATCCCACTCAGACTATCATGATACGACCAAACAGGGACAAAACTAGTCATGGGGTGTTGGCTTCGGGATTGGCCTCAAGAAACTTAATAATCGCCGTTTGGTGACTTCGTGTTCGTAACCAGTGCAAACCGATATTCTTAGACGCCGTGTCCACCCATGCTAACAAGATGTAAACCAGTAACATATGAATACACCTTTTATTGCATCCCGAAAGGCATTAGTGTCGATGACAGTAGTGCACGTGAACCTGATTTTAGATCGGGTTGTCGTCAGCTAAATTCCAATGCTTTTCTTTGGGCTACATCAAGCATCAACTAGTCTCGATAATATGCTGCCTACGGCGATTGTGGCAACGATAAACCTACTACCACAGTTCGTTCGTGCAAAAAAGACTTCAGTTAACTCTGTCTTTTCCGCACATAGTTGTATGTGACTGAATCTCATGCGCACAATTTCTGGTTTAACGTATATCTGCCAGTTACCGTGGTAACCCACAGAGCTTTGAATGCGAATAACCGGAAGTTGGATTATTTTCAGACTGACTCAGCAGCAAGTACACTCCGTTGAATTCTGTTCTTGTCACAGTGAGTACAGTCAATGAACCGAATCTGGAGAAGGGTGCGTACGCAGGTGAGGGTGCTAGTCCGTTTTGATCGGATTTGGTTACCATAGTAACTTGGACACTTATCTAGCTTTAATGACCGGAAAAATACATAAATTCGTTCAAACTGTGCAAATCATTGTAGGCGGTCATACTTTTCATTTTATTGGTGGTCTGCCCACATTTAGTGATAGTGGGAGTATATCTCATTTTCTGTTAGTTTTCAACCGTCAGTGTAGGAAACAAATTCCCAGTATTTCATGCCATGTTGGTTAGAACTTTTCTACCATTTACTACGGTAAATACTGATTTACTGATGATAGTGTTGTTGATCTGCGACACACTGATCCTATCGGTTTCAGTGGACCACCGCTCACACGCCAACGACTTTCCCCTAATATACATAACCTTCTCCCAGGCTTCTCTGTTTACATCTGATAGAACTAACCAGTGCTTCCCTAACCTTTTGTTGATTGCAAGATTTAAGCTCTACAACCGAAGTATTTAACATTTCTTCAGAATCCTCGTGTTCGAACCCTCTAGATATCGATTAATTAGGTATTTAGTTGAGTGTGTCTTAATAAGATGTAAATGTGATTGGTTCACTTTTGCTCACTGGTGTTTTGCTCCTATCACACAGTCCTGTGATTAACCCCAAAGAATAACGAAAAGTTAGTCAGAACAGTATCGAAGTGGCATTCCAGACCACCAGGACGGTATCAAGTGAAACTGTTCACCTGAGGGATTGGCGATCGGTTTGTTAGCAGTCAGACTATTTTTACCTGATTAGGCGTGAAATTTACGAGGCAAACCACTCATCGGCTGTAAGTTGACACCATGGAGCCTACACAACAACAAAAGTTGTTCCCTAATGACGTGCAGCAGTTGGGACATGGAGCAAATAATTCTCTACACAGTACACCCAAGTCGAATCTGGACACGAAAGTATCTACAGTGATAAGCGCCGTTAACAAACACTATAGGTACTGGCCCAACCGTATGATTCGAACCGAAGTCTAGTTTTGCCAAATTTATCAGACGAATCAAAATAAATTTGATAAGCAAGTACTACCATCACCCTGTTACTCATTTTCGTTAGGGGTTGGAACATGTGCACGCATGTCATGAATATTATAATCCACTTTCGATACAAAGCACAGGTTGGGAACTTCAGTGATTTGAATAATTGACTGGCTGTGAACCTTTCCATTAGTTGTTTCTTTTTACACTAATCGTTCAGTGTAGAGAGAGTTGTTGATAGAACGCTGGTATTTTTTGTTTTCCACTTGTCATTGTCGTAACACTAATCCTGTAGACACTGATCACTAGCATAACGCTTAAGATCTCAAATATCTGATCCTGTTGCTGCTCGGGTGCTCTAATTAGGATTCACTGCTCTGGATTCCACACTATTCTCATCTTTTGATGGATAAATGTTGCGTCGGCTGGACTTTGCTTCTAATGAATTAGTTTATTTCGCCATTTTGATTTCTTAACTGTTCATCATGGTACCAAAATTAAGTACCATTCTAACGGAACGATACGCATTACATCACCGCCCTTAATTCTAACTTCCTTCTGTCGGCTTCTAAGTACCCACAACTTTTCCATTCCCGGTTGCTTTCAGGCTGGCGGGTGTATGTTCAAGTTGTGAGTTGACATGATTCTGGGTCTTATTTCCGAACTAATTTATTTACTGTCGTGGTTGCATGGCAGTTAAGCATGACGTTTAAAAGGAAGAAGGGTGGAGAATTCACAATCTGTAAGTTCAAACTGATGGAATAAGACAGAATCTAGAGTGTACACTTTGCCAGCGATCGAGAGATGGGACAGTGGGTTGGACAGTAGCATTTCCGAAACACGGTAGGCCTTACTGCATTTACTAAAGGTCAACTAACAAATCTTGTTCAGAAAATATGGGGGGCCCGGTGGAACCACAAAATGATATCCACCTTACTGCTGAAACACATTGTCCAGTAACCCAATTATCACCTGGTCGACTGGTCTTCAAGATAATGAAGGACGCCCCGAGCAATAACAATGTTTGTGGTGCGCAAAAGTCAAAATAATCACAAGCATGTACAGTTCGTTCACCTTGTTTAACATTCAACTTTCGATCCTTGGTGTTACATGTACTAAAGCAGTACCAAAAAAGTTACTCATAGTTTGTTGCAATCTATATGTTCATCACTGACCACGTGAACTATTACTACCAAGAGACCATAGTGGTAGCAGTTCGTTACATTCACTCTTGGAAAGTGGTTACGAAGCTAGTGCATATTTGTAAATGCGCAGCAGATCTAAGCAAAAGCAGTGCAATCCGGATAAAGTGGGTTTGAGGGAACCGGGCAGGCTGAAAATTGTGAACCATTTTTCTGACCAGGAGTGCATCACAAATCACTGTTAGGAAGCCTGTGTTCTTTTGTATTGCTGTTGAGGTTGCGGAACTTACGAACAAAGAGTGTCAACATAGAAAGATACAGCTGGTACGCACAGCGGTTAGGTAAACAACCATAATCTTAAACGAAGTAACCTCTAAACCCTTTACGAACGTCACAGGATGATGAAAGAAGCTGTTGAAGTGTTGTGGAGATGAGTTATTCATTTGTTTGCTTCTGATCTTATAAACTGCTTACAAGTGGCTAGTTTACATTTTCCGTATGTTCCGGCCACTCCAAATTTGACGTTAAAAGGACCAGCGTCAACAAATTCCCTAGGGGGACTGAAGTTAGGTGTTTAAAAAGTGAACGCTGTCGAGCTGTTTTTCAGATCATTAATCTACGCGAAAAGGTCGTCTGTTACACTCATAAGTATCAATTTCTGACATATCTTATTTTAAACACCTCCTTTAAGTTCTAGTGGTTTTTTAACTGTTGACTCTTCTTGTTTATTTATCTTCAGTATCTTCGACCCTCAGCTACAGTAGTATTGATTACTTAACTGTGATTTACGATTGCAATAATCCCACGGCGTCCCAGTATCTAGACTTACCTTCTATAACCCCAATGATAGTTTTCCATCTCAGTTTTCAACTTTATAATGTGCTCCATCGTCTGAGTGTTACACCTATGGCTCACTCAGCTCACCATGCTTATTATTAGACAGAACTGACCCTGAAAAATGGGGTATTTCTAAGGTTTTCAATTGTTGTGCAGATTCATTGAGGATTGCAGTGCTGAGGTACAAAAGGAATTCATTCTATGCCAAACGGTAGACAGGGAAAAGTAAGTGTTCGAGAGAAAAATGTACTGCAGTGATAAAGGTGAATAACTTCCACACTGCCCGTCTCACAGGTTCAAATGTTTGTGGAGCACTGTGGTTGTCGTTCGCCTAAACGTTTTCTCACCCCCGGGGTTTGTCGGAATGTTGGTGTGCAACGTTTTCAGTGTGTTAACTCGACCTAATTACTGTTAATGAAGCAGATGACCCAAACCAGGCCCTAATGAAACACCCAACACTAGTTGCCAGGATCTAGGTTGGATACATGCACCCGAATGTCAATCAGGTACATTAATTACATGTCAATATTCCGAAGCAGCTTGTGTGACCTCGCACAGGCGGTACTTATTTACGTATGGTCCATTCCTCGCTGTTTACTCTGGTGGCTGGATTGATCTACGTTTGATGTCGTCTGCTCCACAGAATTGGCCTGTCAACGGTCCCGCATCCGGGCCTACAGCCACTTGGCTGTTGTCCAGCCAGTCTATTTCCGCCCGCATGTTTCGCTCCCCCACCTCGTCGTTTGTTGTCGACCCGAGTTTCGGCCCATCGATCCGCCAGCCCAACCGCCCTCTCGCTTGTCTCAGAGGCCCCATACAGACGCACTTGCGTGCACCACAAGTGCACGCTGCGACACAAGGCCATTCAGGCGACGCATTTTAAATGAGTCGGTTTCTGGACTGTCTCGTAGGTTCCCGCTCACCGATCGATGAAGAAAACGGCCTCCGCCGATGTCCGTATACCACCACAACGTACGTGACGAAATGAGCTTGTAGTTTGTGCGCGGTTAAATCTACCTGTTTAACTTGCTGGAACTTCCCAAATTTACGACGGTGTGCACGGAAAATTGCCCTGTTTTCATGCTCACATCCATACACTAGTTAAAATCACCGTAGTGAGAAGCCACATAACTAAATGTTATGAATAATTGACTCGTAGTTTTGTACAATTGAGGTTGGTGTGTCCGAGAAATTGGTCATTTTGTGTTGCATCCAAACAGACTGAGCGTCGCTGGTGGAAAAGAATGCTGTATGACCAAATGTCAAACTCGTGGTTAACAATAATTAATATAGGAGGTATTTGTGAAAGTAGGGTAACCTTTGTGATCAAAGAACCGACAACAGTAAGGTACCTTCACTACTGGCTCACTTAATTGTTTCTCAAATCACACCGCTCGGCGTGCTTTCAAAACGTTTAAAAGTCTGATAATTCTTATCTGAATTGAATAGGTTACGTCATCGTTGACTGGCGTCACATTAGTCAGATTAACAGACGTTTTCCAGTTCACGCACGTAACCAGATTTGACTGAACTTTCTCTTATCACTGCTTGGTCTGTTGTGTCTGTTTCGTTTGATAAGGGTCGGTATACTGTCTTGCGCGTCAGCGTTCCTGCAATGCGCGATAAACGCTAATGATAGAACGGGTTTACAGATATGTCGTTGGCTCATAGTGCTTTGTTGTCTTATCAAAGATGTGGACCCGGTTTTCCAAACAGAGTTTACGAATACTAAGCTTTTGATCATTTTTACGCCTAATCTTCATAGGACAAATAGAGTGCTCAAAATCAGTAGTGACTAATTCAGAGTAGGGGAGACAAAGAGGTGTCATCGGGAGCACGGAGGCTGTAAGTCCGAGGCCAACTTTTTGATCTCTTTTCGATTGATCCAAGCAAGGAGGCGTACGATAATAGTGCATATAGTTTGTAACACAACGTAGTTCAAATTATAAGCTCGTGTATGCGCTCACCATGAAATGGCCATCTTTGGCAGCACACAACTGGCGGTCGCTACTAATATTGCACACATCATTCCTGACAAGCGCCCTTTTCAGTCGAATTGCTTTGTATACAACCGCGTACTTCCGTACATTCATTGTGTAGTATTGGATTGTATCCTCGTATGTTTCAGCAAAATAGTTTGATGAGGGATTGATGAATAATTCATCACACCACTTTCAGGACCATACCTACGGCCAGTTGAATAAAGCATCCTTTCGGTGGTTGACCACAGATACACGGCAAATCAAGTAGCAAGCTGAGGATGTAAGCCAGAGGTATGTTTCAAGCGGACTGTTAGAGTTCCGAAGCAATCATGGACCACATTAAAAAGATATAGATGACATTCAGCCATCTCGAGAGACAGTGGGTTCCGCATCCCTGGGTAGGTCCCTCGACTGTTAGTGTAGCTGTGCAACCCGATAATGAAGATCAACCCTTATCGTAGTTGCGGTGGGTAAATAGTGCTTGCGCCAATATTATCTTCCCGAAGCCTGTGCTATCATGTCTCCTGCCACCGATGATCTCTCTTCCGATCACACTTGAGCAGGCCTGCCTTCACACCAATCTCACCTACTTTGATCTGCTGTTACTGTCTCTCAAAATACAGTGTCGATGCAACCGACGTTCACGTCATGCTCAGTGTCAGCTTTGTAGCATAGGGCTGGTCTTCCATGTGGTCTACAGTTCGTTTTCAGCTTATCAGACAGCATGTCCTCTGGGATTCAGCCATCCTACATCCGGCTCACATGACCGAGCCACCGTGGGTTTCTTTGACTGGACAGAGAGACAGATAGTTATATATTTCTCCATATCATGACACGTAGAATACTGAACATGTTGTATGTCTCCGACGGATAATTTTCTCATCAGGGTGATACAGCATTCCTTGATGTACCAGCACGGTAAATGGCACGCATCGTGTATGACTCCAGCAACAGATTATGCTTCCTCTCAGCGCCGAACTGGCGTGTTCAAAAGCACAGAGACGTGATCAGATATTACACAATGAATGTGGGAAAGTGTAGGCTTGGGGACACAACATAACCAAAATGAATGCCAACAAGGGAAGAGAAGTAAGCAATGCAAGTGTTGGCTGTCTGTCTTGTTAGTTTGAGAGGGACACTTTCCTAACGAGTAGTGCAGTTATCAGCTTTAATGACTTCCGAGGTCAGCAGGATGTTCGTTCAAACACTGAAGTACTGTCAAGTGTCAACCGACATGATCAATTCAATCTGTTCCCTTCGTTTGACTGAACTGTACATCCACTTCATGAGTTGCTGATGGCCTAATGCGATCTAGCTGGATTCCTCCGCTTAATCTAAGATAGCCTAACGTGTTTTTATCTACAACTGAGTTCCACGAGTAAAGTTATGCTGTCATCAGTATGCCTCATTAAATTCTCCCAAATGTTTCCTCGGGTGCATCAAAGTCCCATTGACAACAGGACCACTGTGAAAACTTGGATTGACGTGCCTTCACGATTTCTGAGGGGTTCAGTGAGTTATAATTGCCGGATACGGTTTCCAATTCTTCACGCAGTTCTTCGCATACCTACTCTAGCCAACAAATCTACAGTCTTAAACAAACACCTTGCAAATAATTCGGCAACCCAAAACAAAAATTCCACTTCCAACGTATTGTTAGATGACTAATGAAGCTGGGCACTATGGTGTGGAGTCTTTCGAACTTATCAACTCACGGCGCTTGCTCAGGTAATAGATGGTCAAAGCCAAAACAACAGAAGTCCCAGTCATGTTGTTACGTATTTCCGTTTCTCATTACTTCGTTATTTCGTCGGACCTCACAAAAATGCGTTTTGATTATGTGGTCTTGGTATGCAACTGGTGCAAATTCGTTAAAAGTCTGTCGGTATCTGTTTTGTCGTTTATCTCAGCTCTCCTCCAGCCAAGATAGATTGACGAGATTCATTAGCAAGGCTTAGTGGACAAGTTAAAAACAATGCGAAAGCCCATTCGTGGGTTGTGGTATAAGCTAACTCGTTGTGGCTCAATCAAGGGATTTCTTAATAATGATCTCCAGCACAACGTAAACGACATTCTATCATATCTGTTCCGTCTACGGTTCAGAATCAATAACTGTCAGTTATCACAAAAATACGTAACAACGCTTGATACTAATTTGGATAGTTCCCAGGGGATGAAACCGGAAGGTCAGTTGAGAATGAAAACTGTATGAGAGATAACACGGATACAGGAGCAGTGTGTGAGAAAGTAGTAGTGTGAACCTTGGTGGACTGAAACGGTTTATTACAGTGTGGGAAGACGTAAAGCTTCCTGCAACAGAAAACAGGTTGGGTACAGAATTACTCTGAAAAATCGAGGCAGCGCCAATCAGTCAGACTCCAGGCTGGAAAGATTAAAGACAAGACAATAGCATATAGCACTGAGTGGAGTCTACCAAACCGGCTAGAAATGGTAGGCGAGGTGGAACGACAAATACTGGTCAGGCACATGGAGCTTAAATTGAAACTTCAGTGTTTGGGGACCAGACGCTTTACCGATGGTAAAGCCAGTTTCTCAACAGCTAATCGTTGCTGTCGGTGGGGTCGTTGCCCAGCAAAAGTAAGAACAAAACGACAACGTACCAACGCATGATCTGAATCCAAGCATGTGCTCCAATAAGAACGACAGTCTTGAATGGAACCCCGCCACCTATAACTAACGGCTATGTGGTCTATCTGAGACCAGGCCTGATTCGGAGAAGGCGGGCGCCAAGTATAGCATTGACGTGCACGATGCCTAAAACTAGTGCTGGCTAAAAATAGCTTATGCTCAGCGCACAGCTGCAACAATCGCCCACCATTATCTGATCGATGTGACGCTATCCCAAACCTGCCACCTAAACGAGATTCGGCTTCACCAAGGCGACCGACCTGGGCATTCATATCTCCGGCCAGAACGACTATATCAGAGCCACGTGTCGACCGAAGGAGAGTGGCCAGATCCGAGTAAAATGCGTCCTTGACGCCGATGTCACTACAGTCAGTAGGAGCATAAGCAGACACAATGAATAAATTTCTGAAAGTTTTGCGTCTAGAGCTGGTTTTAACAGAACCTGCCAAGCGGACGGCACAAAGTCTACTGTTAACAGGAATCCAATCTACTAATGCGGCTGCGCCGTCGTGCTGAGACTATACCTACTCCAGCCTGACCTGTAACAGCGGCTGTGGAGTCACCCGAAGTGTATAACCAGTATCGGGTAGACAATGCGGGTGCTGTTAGTTCCATACGTTGACTACTGTCATGGATTCTAGTCTCCGAGATACAGCAGACATCGACATGCAACGAGTCTAACGTTCGTGCGAGAGCGGCCTGCTGACCTATCTGTTTAGCGTGCGAACGTTGAAGGCACCTATATTAATTCGCATTCTAGGTCTAAGCAAGGGACGAGGGAGGCCTGAAGCTGAAAGGCAAGAGACGGAACTTACCGGCTCAGTGTTACCACAGTTAGCTACATCTGTTGTGGGACCTGTAGAGTAATTATCAGAAATGGAGGTCGGGAGGGGCCTGAGAGCTAAATTTGATAGGACAGTGGGGGAGGGGTCAGCAGTAGCATGTTTTCGCCTATCCACCCTGCTGTATGCAGCAGATAGGGCGACCCGGTTTATACTGCGAGACGGCCGATGCAGTATGGAATTACTTGTGTTGTGATTATTCATGGTTGTGTGTGGGCTGAGATACTGCCAGGACGCCCAGACCTAGACAGGAGAACGATTAGGGTTCTCAACCAAAGCCTGTACCGCAAGGCAGCGGTTGGGTGGCAATGTACCAGAACTGGTACTTTTTCCGGAAAAAGATGCCAACCTTCTTCCAACCCCCAACCTGGAGGACCAGGAGACTGGTTTGTCAGACCTCTACCCATTGGCCTGCCTGGTATGAGTGACTCTATCGGTGTGGTGGCCACACCGTCCAGTTTAGCCCAATAGGTCATCGAGATGCGCAAGCCGTCACACCACGTCAAGGTCCAGTCTCGTTGTGACAGTGTCTGCGTTAGAGAAGCGGGGTGTTTAATCCTCTTCTCAATCTTGACGATCAGTAAATTTACTGAATCACGATTTTCAGGCCAACTCAAGCCATCTATTCTGGTCATCACGGTTTCGCCAATAGAAGATTAATAGAACTTCTCTTTGGAATGATTTAGGCTGGTAAACACAACGGGTTTTTTTATTAGGTCAAGCACTGAGTTCATGACATATATGACAATAATCAATTACTAGCTGAACTTCTTGATCTTAAACGAGCACTGGATCTTACAGATTAAGGAAACCTTCGATTTTTTAATGAATACCACTTACAAATGTAGCGTTCCTCATTAAAGTCAAATATGTTCACTGATGGTTTTCCTCACACACGTTTGCTTCATTAATAATAAACTGAATGTCGATTGGATGCTGGTGGGAAGTTGTTGCGACTCGGTAGCTCTAGAGCAATGCAGACAACGTTAAACAATATCTCACATCTTGTTAGGTATGTCAGAATGAAATTCTCAGTCTCATACCGCAGCGTGCTTTTGGAAAAATGCTGTGATTGTACAGATTTAAGGTTCAGTAATTAAGTGCGTGAGACTTGACAATTCCCTGACTGATGGCAAAAATTGTGACGTTGTTTGGTTTAATTGTATGCGAAGTGAGCAATGTTAATGAGATGACGTAACAGAGACCGTCGGTCAGGATGGGACCCTGTTTTCTGATAACCCCTCCTGGGGCCACTATATTTATTTGGTTTTTCACCCAATAGCCATTAAAATTTTCAACATATTCATCTTCTGCGAGCGGTTAGACAGTAAACTACCTAAGCGTTTTGGTCACGTGAACGTAAATTGAAATCGTGTCATAAATTGATTAACTGGCAACTTTCACACTGTCGTGTCTCAGCAACGTGGGAGCAAGGCTCCACTGTCTTAACAAACACTGATTGGTATGATTACATCTGTGACAAGTCTGTCTGTGTGTAAAAGTACGTCTGCCTAAATATTTTGACCACTGTTCATCGGAATGCTAATCATCATGAGGTGAATGTGTGTATCATCAACAGTTAGTTCTTTCTAGGCATGAATTTATACCTGAACCGATTTTGTATAATACTGTAAGGCATACTACTTGACTTCAGTTTGATTATATTGGGCGGTAGACCTAGTTTGATGTTGTCTTTGTGTTAAGTAATAAAAACTAGCAGTACGTCTCAGGAAATAGCAGGTTTATCAATTGGTAGGAAAACGAGCTAGCTAACGCGATTGTTAAACTTTTGCGAAAAGTCTTGTGCCATAAATCCAACTTATTCAATAGGCTTTGCACACTCATTATTGTACTAATTACTGGTGTGCAGTCGGGATTTTTGTTCACTAGTCACAGCTGACAGCCGTTTTCACACTAAACTAGACATTCCAGCCAGGTCTTTCCGGAAAGAAGCAATATGGACTAGTCTTTCGTCCCTACTAGAGCACATCAGTGGTGCATATTTTGCAACGGAGCGGGGACTTAACCTCAGCCTCAACCTTAAAATGTTGACTACAGTGTCACCGATGTCATATTAGGCATGGCCAACCTTCACCTACAATCGTTTGTGGGTTATGAATATTAACAAGAGCAAAATTAGAGTCCACAGAACTTCGTTTCGAAATGCGTTTATCAGAATGATCAATTTGAGTGTAATTTTTCTTGTCAAGTTTGATTGGTGTTCCGTTTGCAACAAACTGCCTGGTTAGTTTGATCGGCGGCCAGTCAAGTTTAATCACAACGCGGGTGCTGTTGAAGTGAGTAACTCGAAGAGTTCATCTGAACAAGAAAGTTTATATCTAATGTGAGTGATAATTACAATATCATAGTGCACCCTTGAAACGTGTATAGTTAATCTTAAGATTTACTGGAATTCAACGACCTGAGTGAGGTGTGCCGTGTGATTTGCCTAACTCATTGATGGCGAATTGTAACTAAAAAGCCGATAAGATGTTCACGTATATTTTTCGACTCTTCGCTGCATTGACTAAAATAATTTTTTATTAGATTTCCAATAAATGCACTCACTTTCGAGTCCGAATATAATGCAATCAAAGTGACAAACCAGACCAGCACCTGGGAACCGATACGTATGCAATGAAAATGCATATTTTTCACTGCCGAAATTGATCGACATCGTTTGAATTCCACTCATATAAAGTATGCACACGTTTGTTATAAACGAACCGGTGTGTGCTTGTTCTCACACACAGACATCGAAAATTCCGTAAACTATGCACCTCCGTGTCGAAAAGGTCATTTTATTGAGCTATTGACATACGTAATCTGTACAGCCTACCATCCATCCATGGAATTCCATTGCAAACGTCAAACGAGAGTAAGCGCGCCAGTAAGCGGGTCAGAGAAATACCAGAATCCACATAAAAGCACGAGGTTACATAAATTTAGTTACTTTGATATCAAAAACAATTATGTCCCGACACCGTTTCCGGAATCACGTGACTAGCTAACCAAACACTAGTTGGCACCAATCCAATTTTTGTTATGCTCGACCGTGAGGAGTATAGAATTGTGATGACAGGATAATCTCTTCAATTGGTTTGTTAATATTATAGAAATTGTGTGAGATAATGCAAAACATAGCAACTGAGATCAAATACGATGAAAACAAGAGTGAATTCCTTATTTACATTCCTACTTCAGGACTAACATGCGATGGTGACGATAATTCCCAATCCGTCAACCGCTGACCTAGCAGGAACAGTGATTCCCACCCCATCACTGGTACTTGCGTGCAAAGATATCAGATAATCATTTCGCCGTTGCGAGGCCTTTTATAACCCACTTTAAGTGAGGCTATACGAAATACATGATGGAGCACCGCACGAGAGGTCTGACTAGGGTTGATCTAGTCAGACAGTTATGGCATTGCGTTCCCATCGTGCAACAGATTTCGTTTTGTTTTCTGTCATAGTACCCGTCGTACTGCACGTCAACCGGTCACTGACACAACAGGAACACTCGAGATGACCGGGGTTTAAACCAGGTGGCTGTCATGAGTTGGTTGGGTGGTTTATTAGGATGGTCTGTTTGAGTGTGTTTCTTCTTGTTAAATTTGATTGATGTTCCGTTTACAACAAACTGCGTGGTTCTGAGTTGATGATTAACATCAATTCCAAACGTACACCAAACAACTGCTTTTGTTTGAACAAGCCAGTATAGAACAACTCGTCTAGACGAAATGCAACTAATGAACACAACACTATTGTTGGCTCGATCTAATGAGTTTACTTGCGTTTTTAAAAATGCAGTTTCCCATCTTTGACCAGACTAGCTGGTAAAGAAGTTTACCCACTGTACCCAACGTGTGACCACTGAGACTAGGCATGCATTTGATCTTGGACCGGCACTTCTCATTTTGACGTACAAACCCCATTTCACACTAGTGAAATGTTATCGCCACCATTAGATAAGGTGACCTGTGCAGCTTGTAAAATTATCTTTCTGGTAATTGAGGTCAGACAGAATTAGATCCACCAAACCGCTGAATATGGGTTCAATTTTTTTACGTCTACTTTTGTTCCGGTTGATTTTTACGTAACAACTTAGTAACTGTTGCGTTCTCTAGTGTCATTTTGTTTTCGTAATGGTAGGTACATCCTGTGATTAATAATTATAAGAAACCTATCTTTTATCAACACGTGGTCCTTTTAAATCCAGAACATTTTTATAACTGGAACAATGGTGCGTGAAAAAAAGCAAATTGAACGGGAATCTGTGTAGTTTTGAAAGGCTGTTGGGGAAAATCAGAAACCGTTACAAAAGTTATGAGCTCACCTTGAAACGTTTTACTTCGGAAGTGGCTCATGGGAATGCTTTTGGGGAACTCTGTGTAACGCTGTGGCCTGTTTTTGCAACGGAACCTAGCATGGCAGAATTCAGATTATATCGTTCTGCCTCTAAGACAACCTGAAACTTGGACGTTGAGTGGTGCATCCTGTCCTCTTTTTATGCTTGTCGGACAGGTATGCTGCTGTGGTTTTCAGTTGAGTTCGGCTCGGAACTATAGCCATGCCAGTCCAGCGCAGTTGGTCCGTGATGCAGACGCCAAAGTTTTGTTATTTGGGACACATTCGGGTGTTGTCTTGCGGAAACATGTGACATCAAATGAAAATAAGAGATTATTTGCGATGTTCTAATATAAAGATGGAGATTTTGTCCACCACCATGTGTGACTGATTTCTGCCCTAACGAGATTGGACCTTGACACGAAGTGACAGCTTGTTCATCACGATTACCTATTGAGCTAAACTGGACCTACAGTCACTCATGCCAGGTAGGCCAGTAGGTAGAGGTCTGACAAACTGCAGTCTCTTGGCTTTCCGGGGTGGGGTTTGGAAGAAAGCTGGCATCTTTTTCCGAAAACATTAGTGGTTCAAGTCAACTGCCAGTCACCAGCTGCCTTGCGGTGCAATCCTTTGAGCTAAGTACTGTGGCTGAGAGTCCTAATCGTTCCACTGTGTATGTCTGGGTGTCCTGACAGTATATCAGCACACGTACGAACATGAATATACTGCAGTTAGGCATCAGGGGGAACTGTTGATTTATTACTGTCTTTGTCGGTGATGATGACGCATCAGGGCATTCCAGAATAATTTCCTTCATATTCGCCATCACAAAGTAACACCGGGAGGTTACCTGACCTTGCTAACTACGAAGTCTGTCAAATTCGTTCTTGACTGAGGAAAATTGGCTTTCTCATCGGGCAGTAATAAAACCAGGTGAAATAGTGTAACGTTGTTTGAATGGCTCTTGCCTGAACGTTCAGCGCAAGCTCTTTATTACCGAAGAACGCGTTATTGTAGTAAACGTCAATTGGTAGACTCTACACTTATCTCGTTGAAATTAAGTTGGAGGTGGCCTTCTCGCAGAAATACGGATAACACATTTTAACCTAAGACGTCTTTTTAGCGGTCTCCCATTAATTCAAGTTCATTTGCTTGAAGGCCCAAATCTTACCCTTCTAAACTTCACTTAGCAGTGCACTTCTCGCTAAGGCGTTTTGCTGACTGACTTTATCAGACCGCGAGAGTCGTCCATCGGTATACTACATCAGACTCGGCATTCTGCTATTGGTACTCTTTCGTTTTAGGTCGGTTTGTAACGAATGATTTTCTTTTAACACTGAATTGACTGAGACGTCATGTTTGTGGTGTTTGAAAAATGAACGCTGTGACCATACGATGTACCAGTCAGTTTCGCAAATTTTTCATTGGTTCGGAAGAAATGACCAGCTTTCGATCGAATTTTTACTGCACTGACTAATACTGACGTCACTTGTTTGGTTATTAAAACCGGCATTTTATGATTTAATGTTTTCGCGTGAAGTTATCATCATGTCGCTAGGTACATTTTTGGAGGTAGGTATACCAAACTGAGGACGATGAAAAAAGGAGTGCATATACATCAGTAGGTGTTCATCTGAACCATAAGGATGATGAAACTACAGGTAAAAATACTGTCCATTGATATGCATTAGTCATCCCTGTCGGCTACACCATAATCCTTTATTTTTATTATTGCATTACATCTTTTGTACACAACTTTTTGGTGAGCTTCACTTTTCAACGGCTAATCAGCTAAATGTTCTCAACGGGTGAAAAGATCACGGACCCCAGGCCATAAACATAACCACAACTCAACAGCCAAAACCGACCAATAATGGATGAGATATGCTGGACTGACCTTGACAGGAATATCAAACCACGCCCGAGTGAATGATGCATACGACAACGTGGTAACCGGAAGTTTACTGTACTTCTGTCATCCTGTCTCCACTTTTTCGTCATTTCCCAACTACTGTCGTAGAGAACATTAGGCCGATCCGATAAGTTGGCCGATTTCCATGGCATCGATTATTGACAAATTGGTCGGGCTATGCATTATTGAACAGGAAATGTTCGCTAAACCAGGAAATATCCATTGACACTAGTGAGTCAGCTGGCTTGTTGATAATTCAAAAGGAAAAAGTGTGGTAGCAGGAAAGGAACGCCTGGACTTTCTCAACAAATGCTCATAGCTTATGGATTACTAATCGGTGATTGACTAGCCAGCAAAAAATTAAACATTGGTATCACATACATTTAACGCGAAGCTAACTAACGATGTACACAACACTCTTTTGACCCAAGACCATCTATTTTGTTTTTTGGCATGTAGGAAACACAGTGAAACAGTAACAGAAATGTTCTGTCTCGTTTATCGTTTGTGCATACTACCACAATTAGGGCCTAGTTCGTGGTCCTACCGTTAAATCAATCTGGTTTTGGATGGTTATGTTCACCTTATATTTGAGGTATTCAAAACGGGTAGCACTAGGTCACAAGCGAACCTCAACTACATCGTTCGATGCTCAATTTTGAATAGTTATTTTGAAATGTCTAGTTTGTTGTATATTCCTTGGACTTGATATCTAATAGTGTATTACAGCAGACATTAAAGGTGATGCGCGTTTTACGGTTCAGTCAGTTCGACCAGCACAACGGTGATTCAAATAGTTGATTATTTATGTTCATCGCTTTGTTATTTTAACGCAGTTTTTGGGTGGAGTTGATGAAGGCTGGTTACTTTCAATATATTCAGTAGCACTAGAATGATATATTAGCTATTGGCTAGGTCGAAGTATGCGACTTAGAGTGACGCAACTTGTACTACAAAACGCTGTTGGTTACATCATTTCTCTTTTTTTTACTGTGACTGACAATCAGTTAAAGCCGCATACGTGGGTTAACCGCGTACATGATTAATGTTCATCTTTAAGTGATGTGCACGTGAACTGTGTTGATGATACTTTTTGCCCACTCACCTCCACGCGGTTTGGCCCCCTAGCAAGTAGATTTACCGCTTCATCCGAAAAAGGACTTAGACCACTGTGGATTAACTTGTGGTGTCATGGCGTCTTCGTTCTAACTATTCAGCGGCTCGTTGATTCGGACTTGCTGGGTCCACTTCGTGACCAGACGGCGGATCGGTTGGCATCAGGCAGACTGAACAGTTCGGCACTCATGTCCACACTCATTCTAGTTTAGACGGATGGGGTGGAGGTGATTGGGCTGCAATTCAAACCAACATTTTCGAAGTGAGAAGTGGGCGACACCCGAGTCATTCAGTTGTCGACACCAGGGGTGTTCAACATTCTTTAGAAATAAACGGAAAGACTGGAGCTCGAACCCTAGCTTCGCAGTGCCGAATAGTCTAATTCAGTCAGGGAGTATTAAAATGACAACTAGCATAAAGAAGGATGACAGTTATGACAATGTATTTACGCTGTCCAGTTAAAATTTACATTCGCGCATATCTGCACTACCCCTTGTATTATAGCAGACATTGTCTAGCTAATCGAGCCATCATAGCCGTGAACAACAACGAAAAAATGGTAACATTAGCAAATGCTAAATATGAAATTTCCACATTCACACAACCGGCTTCCGTCTGTTCTATTGGGCTTGTCAGTCCGGACAGATTATGACAGGTTGGTATATTCATTGCGTTGGATGCTACCCCCATCTATTATCCCAGTTTTTTCTTTATGAGGTTGTGTGTGTGTGCGTGTACGTGTGTGCTGTTTGTGAATCTCTTTCTTCCGCGCTCCGTTCGGACTGTGCAGTTTGAGGGAGGACGGGATACGCGGTGCGTGCATGTTGGAACCCGGTTATTTTCGCGGACAGAGATGTTCCCTAAGTCGGAAAGAGTGATATTAAAAGATGAGAAGGGGAAGTTGACGTCAGCCAAGATATTTGGTTTTTTTGTGGGGGTTGAACTGGTAGCGCCTGGGCAAAAATTATGGTTGGATAATACAATTTGTTTCCGTGTTATCGTACGACCCTGCATGTATGCCAGTAATAACCGTAGTGTAAATCAAGTTATGCATTTGTCTTTTGATTATACAGTTTATTCAGGAGTCGCATTAAATAAAACTGAGTTGATTAAACCTTACGGTTCCTACACCTTTTTAACAAAGGAGGGAGGTAACGTGTAGTTATGCAGTTCCTGGTGACAGATCGTTTAATCAAAAGTGAAAGTACTATGAATTTTGGTCGGTGACTCGTCTCTGACACGCACGTTCTTCCCCACTAATGTTGTCTGATTGGATCATCACATTTGGTGTCAAGTTTTATCAATTTTTATTTGGTCGACCCCTTCTGCAGACTGATTTTTGATGGACCTACCATTTGCTACAGTACAACGTGGGCTCGTGAATGCCTTACTGTAGACACTGACTACCCAGCTCACATTTGTGTTGCTACAAGTTTAAGCAGTCTGAATGTATCCAGCCCATGCGTGATTTAAGTATCTCATGGTATCAAACACCTTCTGGCTTAAAGTCTAAAAGCTTTAATTTTAACTTACGCTGCTGAGTTCATGTATACTATCTCTTACCTGATATCTTTATTATTAGTTTAAACGATTAGCAGTGGGCTTACACTCGAAACTGTGGTACGGGGTTCGATGAACTCAAATCCTGTTAATAAGCTTACACGAGATCAGTGATATGTATACATACAGAGGTTAGTCTGATTAGTTCTGGCAGAATATGTACCTTTTGTGACTAAAAATACTATAGTGCTTGACAGAAACGATCATTGGTAGCCCAAGCTCTATACCCCGATTGGACCACATGTATTGCTGTCTATGATGATAATGATGATGACATGACGGTTTTGACAACTCAAGTATTCTCTCTGACCGCCTTATCGCAGTAGCCAATGCGTGCAGCCGCAATAAAAAAGGCCGCAGAAGACTAGACCAATTATAAGCCACTTTTGTAGCCTGAAAATTCAGCAGCCCAACTGAACCACCAGCACTATCAACATCACCACCACCACCACCACCAGCAGCAGCAGCAGCAACAACAACAACAACAACAACAACAACAACAACAACAACAACAACAGTGGCAACAACAGCCATCACAAGGAAGCTCAAATTCTGAGAACCATTCCAGTCAGTCAAGAACTAGCAGTCCAATAAACCCCTTCGTCGTTCAAACAGCTCAAGGATCCGGTAGAGGTAAGTTGACTTTTCTTATCTCCTGTTAAGATCATATTGTGCACCGCGTTTCTGTTACGTCTTCCGCTGGAAAACTTCGGTTGTATAGTATTATATCAACGACTGACAGACGAGAGTTACTAGCTTTTGGAACTCAGTATATGCGACTGACCCACTTTAAAGTCCGCATGTGTCATACTAGGAGTTTGATGCATCACTGATGACCGAATTAGTTGAGCATTCTTCGAGTTGCTATGCGTAATACAAGGTCACTTAGCTGGCAGAATGAACCCATTTGTATGGTGTTAAATGACGTGCGGTATATGGGCCAGTATAAAGTCCGCGTTTTACCGGCAGAATTTACTCAGATTAGTACATTATGGTTTACTCGTTTCTAATACACTACTTAGATGCATGGGAAGTCTT
>LOND01000032.1:224649-247539 GCA_014220965.1 Paragonimus kellicotti
GTAGATAAATTCTACCATTCTGAAACGAATGAATTTTCCACAAAAGTTCCAGTCTAACGTTTAAAAGAGAAAGAGACAGATGCATCACTGATGACCGAATTAGTTGAGCATTCTTCGAGTTGCTATGCGTAATACAAGGTCACTTAGCTGGCAGAATGAACCCATTTGTATGGTGTTAAATGACGTGCGGTATATGGGCCAGTATAAAGTCCGCGTTTTACCGGCAGAATTTACTCAGATTAGTACATTATGGTTTACTCGTTTCTAATACACTACTTAGATGCATGAGAAGTCTTGCAAGTGACATGACGGTTGTGCCTTACGGCATTTTGTTCTCATCCAATCGATTACGCATAGCATATTCTCAATTTTTTTTTGCAGGAAAATTTTACATTATTCCCAGAACAATGGAGCAAAATAGCTGGAAAGACTCACAACTAATATAGAGTGAGCTGAGAGACCGTATGCATATAGGACACGCAATTCTTTTCCACGGCCATGTTAAGGGATATCTATACAGTCTACCAGTATGGCGTCACTTTGTTCCTTCGTCTGTGTACAGGTCCCCAGCATTCCGATCTTCGGCCTCCTAGCAACTTTGACGACAGCCTAGACGGCGCGTGCATTCAGAGACAGACATCAAATCCGATTCGCAAATATGGTTCTCATGAAGAGTGCGGATCACCGCAATGCCAAAGCTCTTCTCTACGTGAGCACTACCATTGTAAAAGTTGCAACAAGGTAAGGGTTATTTGACTCCCTTCTTTCCTTCTTCTCTCTTCCTATATAGTTTTTTTTCCTTCGTGGTTGTGTGGCAGTTAAGCATCAGTGTGAACCACTGATGTATTGCTGTCTATGATGATGATGATGAAGCTCTCCTAAAAGGTGACAATGTATATATACTATCTTCATCATCTTTGTATGACTTTTGTATCTTATCCTCGACTGTTTCATCTAACTTGGAAAGACTACCCGTATGCTGAAACAAGAAACATTACGTTATTGCTCTCATGGGTCTTTGTAGCTGCAGCCAGTAGTAACTGGGCAACTGGGTGAAATGTACCAATTCAGCCCAATGAGGTCGCGAACCAGTGGTCTAATTCGTCCTACACAGCCAACACTCATAGGTCGGTGTTTCTACTGAGTGAGGGCCTACCTCTTAACAGATACGTTGTCAGTTCAAGTCTTGTTCCGCCCGCCTGTATGAGCTGAGTCTAAATGAGAATGAAATTGGTCACGGAGTGTCAGTTTGAGATTGCGCATAATGAACTATCACCACATAATTATGGCCGTATGAGCACTATCCCAACTTATACACTACCGAAGAAACCACGGACCATCTCATAAAGAAGGTAACTATCGTACCTTCGGAATCGTAGACGAGCCGTCCACACTGTCTTCTTTTGTTTGCAATTTCGACCAGTTCAAACATACACGGAGGGTTTAGACCTATTGAATGCACAGTTTTCCTAGTTCGTAAGATCCGTAAGACGGTCAACGAGTCGAGGAAGCCAAGGACACATATGTACACCTTATTCTGTGTAGAACGGTTTAGGAAGAATGTTGGACGGAAGTACAGTGGCTTCAACGGTGTGAATTAGGTATGCTACTTACAAACGAGAAAAACGTGTTAGAGAAAATGCACACTTGACGTGCGCATGTATAGTTAAAACGAAATGCAGTCGCATTCTGTCGCGGTGGTTCTGATAGTCAAAGTGTTCCAAGACTCGGGTCGGTTTTCTGAATGTGTACTCCCAGCCCGTTTAAAATTATCGACCGAAGACAGTGCCACGTCATATTTTAGTCGGCTGATTCAGACTAGATACACATGGACGCAGAATGCTTGTTGCTTGCACGTCAGGTGACTCATTTTGACGTAAATTTAGAGAGTTAACCTTGAGATAATTAATTTGGTCAAACAAAAAGAGGTTTCACAGTGTGTAGTGTATCTGATGGAAGATTTTGTTTAGAAAACTTGAGTCGCTTCTGATATATCTGTAGTACGTGGAGTGCTATCCTGGTCTATATGCGATGTTTTTCACGGGATAGGGGAAACAAACGTGTGGAGGTAACACAAGATGCGGGCCCACTAGCGAGAGAGACAGCAAAGAAGAAGTCAGCATACAATGTCCCAAATATTCCAGTAGGCAACCCAACGACCGAATTAGCTCTGTTGACTACTGAGGTGCAGTACGGGCACAGATTGAGATTGGCTAGAGCGACCGTTCCCAGATCTCGTCTGTGAGAGTTTTATTCAACATTGGACTTCAAAAAATCACTCAGCAAAGCAAGAAAGAGGACGGAATAATACATTACTCCCAGTTACGTTAAATTTCAATCAGTTGTCCGTATCTCGATTGAGCAGGAAGTCCATGTATCTGCAGGTTCCCATTCTCCGGCATAACGTCTGTTATACATCAACTTCCGATGTCGTAGGTAGTTCACAAGCTGCAAGATTTCGAGCGCGAATCAAATAGACAACAATAATCTCAATGTCTTCCGCTTGTGTACGCGAAGAAACCACTATTCTCGAGGTGTCACTCGTGAAGTGTGCCACTGACTCTGACATTCAAACATGCGCGCCCTGTGGTGGACAGTAAGCCACAAAGGTACGGGATAACCCATACCGTACTTACGGTGCTCGACACACCATGTTGAATCATTTATTTAGTCGAATGTTTGTGGCAACTCTGGAAAGAGAGCGTCAGCTTCTGTTTGTCGTTTTCGCGTAGCATTCCGGTTGTTATCTGTTCGGAATCGATGCTTACTGTCATTTGATGTTAGTCCTCTTTCGTCTTGCTTGTTCAGCACAGTGTTCGCAATATTTCAAAAAACGAAACAATCCTTAACCTATCCAACCTTGTTTCAACCACTTTCACAAGTATGCATCATAATGAATTATACCCAGTACACACCGATGGGCTGATGGCTGGTCGAGGCTTATATGCTACGTGCTCACTTTTATGATCAATTAGAAAATCAGTTGTCTCTCTTTTCTTACCGTTCTTCGTCCTGTCTACGGTTGAATATGCAAACAGATCATCGTTCGCCGAGAAGAGATGATTCGACACGCCAAATGGCACCGTAAACGGGAGGAGAGCTTACAATACGGTTTCATGCGTTATAGCCCTGGGGACGATTGTACAGTTTCAGAGTGTGTTCATAACGGGCGTCAGACACATTATCATTGTCTGAAACCGAATTGTACAAAGGTTAGTTTATTATCCACTCCACCGGTCTTAGTAGATTTTCAAGGTTAATATACATTACTACCGTATTCCTTATTTCTGCCTCCAATCTGGTGATACTCTTCCCAAAATATGTACATAACTGTTACTGAAGGAAAGCCGAAACACCTCTCGGTAGACAATTAGACGCTCGAGAAGGGTCATTTTTTCACCCCTCGTGTTTTCATTATTTTCATTCCTCTCGAATTTAGTGATATAGTTCATCTTATAATCCCTTGATACAATATATCCAGCGATGTCAACATTAAACCTGGTATGAAGTGCTTATAAATTGAGGAATTGATCACCCAAATCTTCATTTTCGAACATGTGAGAGAATGATAACGACGTTAACTCTCGACCACTCGGATTAATCAATCTCATGATTCACAGCATTCATGCGCATCGTTGTGTCCTCTGACAGCAAGTTGTATTTTAAAAATTTAAAAACGTAAGTGCGGGCTGAAGGCGAATTTTACTTTATCTCCATTAGAGAAGGTTGATTCTCGCGGTGGTTTGCACGCAGTTAGTCACGAAATATACGTGTAATTTTCAAATAATTTATTCCCCCTTTGTCAGTTGATAACAGCTTGCGATGAACTAATAAATTCTAGATTACTAGACAGGTAGTCTCCAGGCCATTGGTTCAAAACTCACGAGCAGGCGCGATTGATATCTGACTTCTACTGACTACCATCAATTGTTCAAGGCCTTTGTCGACCGGGGCAACACATGATCTCCATGTACAACTTTGACCGCATTGCGTAAAACCTGTCACTTGTGATCACCGTTTGTTCTTGTTCTTCCGCGGAATCGTTTCTGCTATTCGCTCTTGCTTTGTCGTTTCACTAGTGGGATCTTATGTAGCCTTGTTTTATTCACTTACAACTTTCAATCCGAGTGATACAGATCTAAAAACTGGGAGTCATATTGGTGAATCGAACGGTTTTAACGGTTTTGGTTCGCAGGGTTCACGTCCGCTAAGGTGTGACAGATTTGGGCAGTGGTGAAAGCACGATGAACACAGTAGACGGTGTCCGTTTTGTGTTCACAACAGTCTCCTTAAGTATTTCTGACTATTTACCAACCGTACGGACAACTAGTCGGTCACTAATAGATTTCATTACATAACTCATCACCATGGCGACCTATACAGCCGATGTAACAAGCTCTTTACTTCGCTTGTTTGCTAGTTCGCTCGTATGTTTTACAAATCCTAGTAACCGACATGTGCACATTTTGCTTGCTATCAGTTCTGTACCCGTTGCCACCTCACCCAAAGAGTTAGGCATCCACGACAGAACATTTTGCATTTTCGACAAAAAGGGCGTATGCACACACGAAAAGACCAAACTATTCGACTGTCTGAGTCATGCGCACCCAGTGATTATGTTGGTTGAGTGACTTGGCCTGTAAACAGATTGGCAAGTCTATGCGTACGGAGTACACACTTTCGAGTTTCTCTCTGAAACATTCCGTCGAACGTTACGCAGCCGCGCCGATGACCTCATCTGTGAAGCAAAACGACTTGAAGTCTGACGTGCATTAGTATGCGGGCCGATACTAAACGTGGACCGAGCGCTTGGGCTAGACGACCAGTCGGTGGTCTGGTCGTCTAGCCCAAGCGCGTTTGCAGACTACCACTATTGTGCCTGAGGCCAGAGGTCATACATGGTCGGCTTCCGCGCAGATTGCAATTCAAGCCTGTTTCATACGCCCTAGATGGAAGGCGTCCTGTCTTTGTGTATACATGTGCACACACATGTGCATCCTTAATAAGGACATGGACATGATGTCCTTTTCTGACATGGCGTGTCGGGGTGGAGCATTCACCCAGCTAGCCAGTTATGACATCACATCCTGATAAGCCGATGTGTGTGCATGTGTAATCAACAACTGAGTGAAGAAGTCTGTTTTCCACAATTTCTCACTTTTCAGGTCTGTTGTAAGTCTGCCAATTACAGACGCATGTGCATAAATTTACACAGGCGAATGAAGGCGTTGGTTACCGGGCTTCAGACAATTGAATTTTGTACTCGTTCACCATTCGAGGGCGCGTCGAGCGCACCACAGAAACAGTTGCGCGCTTCAGTATCAGATACTGACTGTAGAGCAGACTAGGAAGTGGGTGTAGTCAGGTCGGATGGTTGCGGGTGGTGCGGGTTACAGTGGGCACCAATTCAAGGCTTGCACACACGTATGTGTGTAACGGTTTTGTCTATTACACAGAACTATCAGATAGCACAATGAGGTAACCAAATTGTCTTCGCCCAAACCCGAGGTACAACTGCCACGTTTTACGACCACAGCGAAAGATTTATGGTCATAGGTATGTACAGAAAGACATGCGCGCGTGCTTGCGTGTGGCTACATGTTATTGAAACCGGCTTATCATTTTGCCTGTGGATCACCGACTGGGAATGGCTTCGGTGTTTGTGCTTTATGCTCCCAGTTCATGGTTTTTCTCAACCAGAGGATTTATAAACCCAGTGGAATTTTGAAAACTGCGGGTAATTATACACTAACTGCAATGATGAGGTTAAATGGCAATGGGGTTATAATTAGAGGAATACAAAATATATTTTAAATCACCTTTTTGGTCATTAATTAACGCTCAGATTCATGCGATTGAAAATAACTAGAAACTCCTAGCGGAGAAATAGTGACGATGTAATTCGACCAGTAATTGACTTATATAGCCCGAATACTTAATTCTACCATTGAGTATAACGTTGACCTAGTCATCTAATTCGACTTTTTGGGAATGCATCTGCACAGTGTAATTCTGCCGGACAAGCAGACAGCGGGTTGGGTTCAATGTCACTGATAACAAATGTAACGTTCAATGCACTTTATATGTATTTCTACGTGCCCAGTGGTAAATCCATTCACCATGAACTGTCTTGCTGTCGCCATTCGGGTCAGGTTAGTTTCGTCCAATTCTAAGTGCGCAATCCCTTCAACTTCGGTGTGATTTGTTATTGCGTATTCCAGCTGTAGTCCACTGTAAAATTACTGTACATTCTTCGCGGTGTTTTTGATTTGGTGCCAGTGGAAACAAAAAGCTTCCCAAAATGATACAAACGGCTGGTCTAAGGAAGCCGTGCAAAAAACATTGAACCCATTTCTTCCGGTTGTAGACCCATCATGTTCGAACGTACTAATCTACAATTCTGAAAGTTAGTCTGGGTCAGACAAGCGAAACGACCGAAAATCTTCGCTTCGTTCAGTAAGATTGACTGCTTTGAGATACCTGATCGTGTAATTGTTGTGATTGCGTGTGAGAAAAACCTTATCGGGATAGAACTATCCTCGGAGTAAGGCGTGGGAATATAACGAATTTGTTGTTGAGAGCAGTTCATTTTACATTGACCTAAGACACGGAAATCCGCAACAAGGAACCCGTCACCGAAGAGCGTACGCCGATTAAAAATCTTCAAGTAAGTTAAGCGTCGTGGCACACTTGGTGTTGGTTCTGTTCTTTTGTTGTTGTGGTAATGGACACAAATGACTGGAAAGAAGGTGCCAACTCGAGAAAACATCATACGCTAAGTTTCCAAATTAAAGTAGTTTCTCTCAACAGCGTTGGTTGACTGAAATCAGTTGACTTTGAGTCTAATCCCTCTATATCTAATTTGCGAATGTGGTTAGAGAGGGAATCGGTCACCAAAGAAGTACCGTGACGAGTGTTTGTACTAGTCAGTGGTATAACCTTTAATGCCTTGCATGCTACTTTCAGCAGCCGTTTCCTTGAAAGGTCTGGACTATTTTTCAATGACTGATCTAGATACCGTCCATCACGAATACGTCACTTTGTCTACGATATGTGTACGCAGATTCCGCATCTAGCCGTCTGTAAAAGAATGCACGCGACAAAGTTCCATTGTCAGTTTCAAGTTTACCTCAAGAAGTGTCCCACAAAAAAGGGATACCATATTGCTTTATGAAACATTTCATCGCATGAGTAATACATACGTAACATTAAAAGCCCATCGGAAGTACGCGGTCGCTTGCGTGCTTTTTGCTCTTCAGGAATGCCTACCGAATGACCACACATTCTAGCACACAAACTTCGGGTGCTGGAGATAGGAGGTAATGCATATTCGACCTATTTCCCTCATTACTTTAGACTCATTGAAACCCAGAAGTCGTGAGGATTTGCACGAACTTAATAAAACCAAGGCCTACCTTGAATCTAGGAAAAGACCGAGTTTCTGTATAGTTTCTTTGAGTGGTTATGCTATCTGTATTGATCTACGGACTCCGTTCGGTCACCGACAAACATAAACAATAGCTCGAAAGTAAATGGTTGTCTTCGGACGCTTTATCAATCAGAAGTAAAGTCTTCAGTACACATTGTATTTTCGGACATAACCATTTCGTTAACCATTTCTTTTACAGGTCTACATCAGCACATCGGATGTACAAATGCACGCGAATTTTCACCGAAAAGACGCCGTGATTATCCAAGAGGGCTTCCAACGATATCGAGCCAGTGAGAGCTGCGGTATTCAAAGTTGTCCATTCACTTTGGAACGGACAACACATTTCCATTGCCGAAGAGTCAACTGCCACTTTACTTTTAAGAACAAGGCGGATATGGGTGAGTGAAGCCGGAAACTCAGTTACATTATTTTGCCAGTAATCACCTCTCTATGTAAGTCCCTTAAGCCATATAGTCGGTAGGATCGTGTCCGGACTAGCTTTTCCTAGTGGCCAAAATCAATGGACGTCTGCAAACGTACTAACTTTCGCAGTTACTTACGCTGAAACACTAAGGGTTTCAGTTGCGCATCCGGCACCCGATGTACAACCGGAGAGTCGTTGAGCGGAAGGCTTTGTATTACAGCCAGTCCAGTTTGAATACCCAGAGGTTAGATCAGATTGAAAGGTCTATTTATCGGAAATAGTGGTGAGATATTCTTCACTGGTTAGATCTGAGCTATAGAACAGGAAGGCTTGACAGGAGTAAACAAAAGATGTGGTGCTAGCCAAGTAGGGTTCAAGAGTCGTGTAAACGTCAATGAAGTGCGTACGGAATAAGAAGGTTAAATAAAGCCTAGTTTTAGTAAAGGAAGCACACCAAACTTTTGTGACTTACCAAAACCAGGAAACCAAGAGACTAGAGCACGAAGACAACCTGTATTCTAATTTGAAGATTAAGTAAACGTTTCACTAAACCGTCAGAGATTGTTAGTTTATAGGAGTGTGAAAATTAGAAACGAGCTGCTTATCAGTGATCAACATACTCTATTCTTTTTTTTCCGATGCTTTGTGAGTGTTTTGAATAATTATCAGTCTTGTGTGTTCACGATCACACTTGTTGGAGTGCAGCCGGTCATTGTATTTGGAATTACGATGCAGACAGTTTTTTCGTACGCTTGAATGCACCACCACGGAGTTGTTTCTCATGAAACTTTTAAACAACCTTCTAGTTCGCACGTAGTTAGGCTGTCCAGTTTAAGACTGTATCAAATCATAATTTGCAAACCATATCACATGAAAGATTTACTTAAGTGACGTCGCGGTTGTGTAGCTTCTAACAATCAGGGACTTTGGATTAACCTGTCAAAGTAACCGAAGTCTAAAAAGTCGCTTGCGCACATATGCTATTACAAGTGGCCTGCGCCGCATTGCCTAGGGGTCTACGCATGCATTCCACTTTTAGCGTAATCGCAAGAAATTAGACTGGAAATGAGTAAGTGAGGGGTTTTCTATCGCAAGCAGCCGAAACGGAATAAATGGATGGTAGACCAAAGCGGTGCTGAAATCGCTGTCCCTCGCAAACAAGAACTGAAAGACGCTCTAGTGGTGAGAATTAAGTTGAGAAGACAAACAACTATTCAGCAACGTAGTGCAACCGGAAGACAGGGCATGGTACGTGGAAGGAATACATAAGTGAGAGTAGATGTCAATGTATTTCGGATATGGGAATAAATTGACCTAAATTTTGGCAAAGAACTCAAAAAGAACTTTCAAGTTGTATTACATCAAGGACTCTGCAGGAAGGATAGCTTGCCACCATGATCCGCGTTCCTAATAAAAGTATGCGCGATCTATCAGACTGTACGGGGTTGTTGATTCATGCAAATAAGAGGTACACAATCGAGATAACTTACCTGCACTCGGCGCACTCATCATCTTTTCCTCGACAGTTTGTCGCTGATAAGTTGATGGCCAGTGCAGTATCACGCAATCAAATCACCGCAACATAACGCCTCACTACTTTCCATGCATACTAAACGTTTAAAATCACAACCGCGGATCTGGTGTTCAGTGAACTCTCGTACGCCTTTCAGGAGCGCACGCTTACAATCTGTTTGGTTCCAAGCTGCGTCCTTCCATGACCTAATAGTTATGTTGAAATGCGAAAGACCTACGTGAATATCATTCCAACAGGGCGGGCTCTGACAACCAGGCTTCCATTAACCTACTTTTAGGCGTTTCCACATTAGTTGCCTTAAGATGTGTTCCGCAACCCACCTAGGTGTATATCCTATCTAAAGGAGCTGGCTGAGCATCAAACTGGGTTCAAGTTCGTCCATACAGGTTCTACAAAATCGGAACATGTTTACAGACTAAATGTCCAAGATGTACCTTAGACAACTTTTGTGACACCGGTTCTGATATTGGATGTTTCATTGGTGTAATGTTTGTGCATTGCCGCTGTGCAACAGCATGGACAACACGATGACTGTTTAGACAATTACCCTGGTCTCTGCTTTCAGGTTGTGTTTCCTCCAAGCACACTTTTCAATGAATCTAGGGGCAGCAAGAGCCCTGACCACATAAGATCACAACTAGAGGTGCAGGGACAGATTGCTGCACACAGCAGCAGTGTGAGTACAGTGACTATTGGTAGCGATCTCAGGAGTGGTTGTGGTCTTTTTGCCAAGTGAAATCTAGAACAACAGAATGTCATGCTTGGATTGACATATGAGTCAAAGTTGGTTACCGCAATCGTAGAAAGCTGCAGTTGATGGCTGCAGTTCTTTTCTGTTTTGCGCTAACAAAGCAATGTCTTCTGCCAACAGTGACGTGGAGGTGATTGAGTTGATTGAAAAACCGAACCTTTGAGCATTCGACAGGTAACCATCCATAAGGTATCCGATTTGAACACCGCTTTCGGTGCTCTGAGGGCTAGCTGTTATTATCACAATCCTATGTAAACCGTGTGAAGTTGGGGCTAAGATCCTCCTATTTCATGTTGCTAGCAATATCTGAGTCATCATAGGTCGATCCACACTGCTGTACTTTCACCTCAATATTCGAACGTGAACTCTTTATTAAAGTTAAAAAAAATTAATGAGAACACCTAGACCTACACAACTCCTTCGACAACGTCCTACGGTTCATTGATGCAAACGCTCTTCTCTGTGGGTAAATTTAACCCCTAACACTTTGTAAACCATTTGATTACTGAGAATTCTTGTCAGAGCTCCTTCAACACAACTCACAAGACTGGTACCTCGCCAACTGTTTATGCGTTGTTTGCTCCTCCTACTTTCAAACGAAGTTAAAATAAGTACATTCTTAGACTCTGATGGAGTTGTTTCGTGTTCCCAGATAAAGTCGGTCAACTGAAACGAAGCTCTAAAGCTGGTTATCTGTGTCTCAAAAGTTCACCCTGCTAACCCATTACAATTTAAGCAAATTTTCTGTTTCAGAAATTCCAAACAGCCCTCTGCACCTCTATCAAATCCATGGCTAAGGCACGTGGTTTTTTGATCGCTTGTTCGAAAACGCTGCAGACTAGGAGATGCAAACTCCGGTCTTGACGGGAAAGCATACTGTGGATGTGGTTTAACAATTGCAAAACTTGAAGCTGGCGCCTTTATTCAGAAAGGACTGACTAAACTGTTAATATGAATGCACCTACTTTGTGTCAATAATGGGCCTGAATACTTGTCACTTAACACATTTTGTACACATTTAGTGACGTCACTTGTATGGGGTTAAAACCTTTGATACGTTTACAAGAGATACACTGGGGGCCGGAGACGACCCTCGAGCGAACTGTGTGGTTGTGATGACCATGAATAAAATAATGTCCAGATTTTCCTTAGAAAGAGCAAGAGTTTGGTTGGAGTGTACGCCTGGGTGTTGGGTAATGGCATCAGGACGCGATGGAACACAAGTTTACTGTTTTACAGCCCTGGTCGAAAGGACCCTGATTATCACGTTTTGGTAATGCTGGACTACTAAGATGAGTAGACTGCATATCTAAATCTTCTTGAACAATGAGCATGGTACGTCCGTCATTGGCCTTTATAAAAAAAATTGTAGATGCACTACTGGCGTTGCTCATTTATCTCAAGTGCAGGCAGCCACTTTGAGTGCAATGTTGTATTTGCAATGGCGTGCCTCCCTTACGTTTAGCAGGTGATACTGAATCCACTTCTGTGTTTCTTAGCACGACGATTTGGCGTCCACCTGCAAACATTTATACACGTGGTTCTATGTAGATGCGTCCACGGTATATCGCTAATGCAATGTCAAACTGTTGGGAACATGTTTCAGGTGGCTAATTCACGGCAAAAGTTGCTGAATTTCTGATGCTTACTTGGAACGCTTTGAAGTGATGGTGAAGTTGTTAAACGGAAAATAGAAAAGAGTAAACTAGTCACCAGTGACGGAAACAACTGATATGGTAGTTAATTGGGACAAATCTCAATTATGAATGGAATAAATTATGATATACCCGTCTGAAGAAAGTACAGTGTGATTGTGACGAGATGGGCCGGTTTCCTCTCCGACGGCGTAGACTATTCAACACTGACCCGTTTATTTTACCGTTTTGCTTAAGGATGTTAAAACCAACCCAGTAAGATGAGGGCCAGTCACAGTTGTACACTTTCGCACGTTTTAACCTCATCCTCTTCAGTTTTATGACGTCGGGACATTCATTACTTTTTGGTGGCTTCCGAAAGCTTCAAAACTTCATAAATTCAGTTTTCTTGATTTATCCACTGAAAGCATTCTGACAGCCAACTTCAGTTTGCCGCTCCCTCTAGGGTGTGTTTGCAACAAACTACCGAAGCGATGGACTATATAGACAATGGTAATCATTGTTGAATGTGAGTGCTATTGGAGCATTGTGTCTCTTTCTAGACAAATCATGCCGAGGCGCGTTACTGCGGGCTCAGTAGACGTGATTTACCAAATGAATTTAGGAAGGTGCACTGTTGTGGACGCACAGGCGTGTCTGAAATGACTGTCTGAAGTGGAAGGGGTGAGTGATGGTATCAGAGACTGTTTCAAGGACAAGGGCACTTATTTGGTTGAAATGTCTCCAGTCCTATCGACAGGATATATTTAAATTTTAACTGGATATTGTCAGTGACTATCAAGGAAGAGCTGTAGCATTGTCAATTTTCGAATCAGAATGTACTAAGAAAATTTCTTGTACGCTGCTGGGCGAAACGTAGCTTTACGTCATGCACAAATGACAGCGATTCTACCGGTGAATGGTAACTAAGAGGAAGAATCTGGTCTTGTAAACGTTTGCTTTCACGAATTCTACGACAATTAATGCTTCTTGACAAAATGATAACCATTTACACTTGTTTTCAGTGGACATCCGCTATGTCTAACAGTTAGATTTTAGGACTACCCCTTTCGGTGAATGATTCATTTACTGTTCTTCCGAATCTACAGCCTGGAAAAGTAGGTTGAAACTAACACGGTAACGGGATTTTTAAAGTAAACTCGTTATTGTAGTGTTCGTTGTTAACTTCTAACTAATCATTAGATAAAGTGAATTTTTGAAGCAGTAGTTCTGACCTGCTCTAAAGGTTTATACAGAACTCGAGAAGACGCCATGTTTATATTTGTGAAAGCTTGTTTCATTGACTGAAGTTATGACCGTTTGCCAAATAATTACTCCTATAATGACCTTGCACCAAAGGCAGTGCACTGATTTCGGTAGCTAAGTGGTGACAACAGCGCCTACAATTCACACGTAGTTCCTATTTCAAGCATTGGTCTCCACGGCTACTTCTGCCTCGGTTTGGACACGTATGACTCTTGCAACAGACAACTTACCGTAAACGAGCCACTGATTACCGTGTTATCACTCCAGCTACGTCGGACCGTGTGACCGAGTTTATATGCGTGCAAACCTGAGTTTATGGCTGCTTATCCCTTTAACTTTCAGAAAAACACAAGCTTCATCATCAGAAAAATGACCACTTTGCAAAAGAAGGATTTCGGAAGTATATTAAATGTGAAACATGCGGTTTTCAAAGCTGCAAGTACTCTGGGATTATCAACCATATTCACTGCATCAGACCAGGTAAGCCTTTACAGTAGCAGGTGACAATCGGTATTTTAATGGCAATGTTGAATGTAACTTTTAATGGCAGCGTTAATAATTTCCCGACATTAGCCAACTCGTTCACCGTAAATGTTGGTTTCAGTAAACACCGCTTGCAGTTCATATTTTTATCGGGATCGACAAGCCTATCTCTGTCATGCATGAATTGTGCGCGCTTGCTGTCTACGCCGTTTACTACAAAAACATGTTTCGCGCACCAAGCTAGAGCTTTTGAACTGCTACCACAGGTCAACGGAACTAAACGCATTCACTATCTACAAACAGCACTTTGTGATCAGTGCAGTGGATAGGTCTGCAACACTATTATAGACAAACTTCATCAACCGCCTTTTTCTGTAATAAGAATCGGCTGCTTAGGAAGCCTGAAGTGAACGCTTAGAATCTATCGGCAGTATTGGCTTTCTTTTTCACTGATAAACTTGCATATCGAAATAGTTGTTGTGATTTTTGTTTTGATTAGAGTCGTTGTTGTCATAGAATACAAGCAGAGAGGCTGTGTAAGAATGTTCGACGCAATTTTTTCACATAGTATGCAGCATCATAAAATTCTGACCAGAGCAGAGTGGTGCGGAGAAATTCCACCTCCATACGGTGTGATCTTCACAACTGTCTGTCAAGTTAGTTGGTTAACAGAAGTGGTAGAAACCCTTTTCTTCCGGTAAACCACTGATGATGCGAGTGATATTTTTGTATATTCATTTAATTCCTCTCACGCTACTTTCTTTCATTGGCAGGCTGCGACTACGTGGTTCATTCTTCCAGTCAAATTCTCTCTCACAAGCGTAAGCATGATAGACGTTTTTCACACCTGATCTCGAGACCGAGTGAAGTCGATTTGTCGGATCTAGGTGGATTGGACTGTGAATCTGCCCATGACCTCTCGTCAAGGTACGAGGGCCAACTCAGTATGAAAATGTCGCCGGAGGATTTGTCTTTCGGTGGGTACGGTCAGACTGCGCACAGTAAAAGCTCACTGAATAAACAGTCAAAGATGGAAAGTGACGTGTCCTTTACTCGGCCAAGTTCGGGGGACGATGCTTCGTCTGGTGGCTATTCTCTGCCGGATGACCACTCTTTGCTTATGGATGCAAAGTCTGAGACGCTAATGATGAAGATCGTTGGAAGCTCGACTGAGGGTGACTTGTTTCGCGATCTATCCCGTTTGGTCACGCGTTGCATACAACGTCGCAAGGGATTGGTGTCGCAAAAGGAAGACAATGATGACCAAAATAAGTCACTCAACGTTAGCAATGAGTCGGAGATACCAAACTTGAAATCTCTGTTCTTCGCAAGCGATGATTTGAACACTTCTGATGAGGACGCACAAATTACCAAACTTTTTAATTTCATTGAGGGTCATTTTAAAATATATTCCCCTGGAGTGTCATGTCTTGAAGATGGTTGCAACTGGGACGAATCCGGAGCTCATTCACATTGTTTTTGGCCAGGTTGTCCCTCTGGAGGTGGTTTTACCTCAGCCGACCCGTCAGACAGAAATTACTGCGTTCAATGGACTGAGCACGTCTGGAAGGCTGCTCTGATTTGCTGTGGTTTGGCCGAGTGTAAGCGACTGGATTGTCACGCAAGAAGCTCACTTCATTTGCACTGTTTTTCATGGCCAACGTGTGACTTCATCGCTCCCATGACAGAGTCTACAATTGAAACGTTGTATGACCATCTCGTCCAACATGATTCGCGTTTGTCCGGTCAGACTGCTGAAATTTTCGAATCCCCAAATTTCAGCAAGGAAAATAAGGCGGAGATTGAGACTAATACACCATTTCTGAAAAACACATTCCATAAGTATTATTCACAAGTTCCACGAAGACGAGGCCGACCGCCGAAATATTCAAAATACATTCGTGTACCTCGTCTCAACGTTCCCGATGAATTGTGCAAAGACAATCCACACGTGAGGGAGCTTACGCGGTCCATGTTTTTTGGGGAGTTGGATTGTAGCAATCATGCCAGGGACTCAAATGCTTCTCATATTGTATGTGGAGTAAAACTGTTCACGGCTGGAGAATCATGTCCCGACGATCTATGTGATTATAGTCAACGTGGATTGGAACATTACCACTGTGTTCGCCCTAGATGTTTCATGGCCTCAGAAAGTCTAGATTTAATGAATGTGCATCGTCGTGAATTTCATAATCACATCACAATCGCTTATGGCTTTGAGCATTTTGACCGAAGTGTGGACTGCCGCCGTCCAACATGCCATAGTAAAAAGATGGCTCAACACTACCACTGCACTTACGCCAATTGTGATTATGCGTTTATCCGGCCAACGACCATGCTTCAGCACGCACGAAAACACGAGGAGCTGCTTATGGCTCGACGACACCCAAACCTTTACGGAACCGGACAAAACAGTGCTGTACCAACGCTGAATCACCCGTCATCGATTTCGCCGGTGTTGCCTGCACCAGAAATGAAACCATCACCCATTTGTCTACCACTGGGCATGTCACCCATGGTTGCGGCTCAGCTTCCATCCATACTCAGTGGACCTCAGTGTAATATCACTGATAAAATACAAGATGAAGCGAGACAATCGAACTCAACCAGTCACGAATCTCTTCCAGGATTTCTGCCCATTTGGGCTGCGGCCATGGCAGCTGCAGCGGCGGTTGCAAAAGCTAGCGTGTGCTCCCCTGCAATGCTATCCAATCCGCCAATTCCTCCAAGTTTGTCACCAATACGGACCATATCTTCCTTCAGTGCCGCCAACAATACACGAATCGCTTTAGACTCCCACGTGTTGGAAGGTGAAAAGACTCCGGTTGGGGTCTGAAAATCAAGCCATGTTGAAAAATGATTAATGTGAGTGAACAAGGCCTAAATTTAGTAGTAGTACTTTGGCGGACTGTGTTACTGTGTTTTTGATCATGAAGTGTGTACTTTAAGGTCAAGAGGACACCCACACCTAGAGTCCTAGACTTCAGTTTATTTTAGCAGCCAACTCTGCTGACTTTCTGGTCCGACTGACGGATCGAGTCCGTATTTTTCAAGGGTTTTTACACCGGTCTACTCTATGACCTTGCGACTTTAACTGATTTTACTTGTCACGAATAGCATCGTTTTGAGCAAAACTGGATGACGGATGTAAACCGAAGTTCCCCTGAGACAGATTCGAATTAAAATGTTAAAAAATTAGCACACATGACATGGCTTGCGTATTATAAACAGAACAGTAAATAATGAGACAGCAAGCATGGAACTGTAGGGAAAATTAAGCTACAAGACGGCCCCAGAATTTCGCTGTTAGCTAATTGGTTATGATCACCGTTACCTAAACATGGTTAAGCTAATATTCGAGTCTTTCTGGATAATGAACATTTTTATTCCACCGTTGTCCTAATTGATCTCATAAACTGAGGATAGTACACTTTGAACGGTCTTAGGAGTAGTGGGCGATTTACCGTCCGCGGAGTGTCAATAGATTGTTATGATTTCTCCGAACCTGGTTTAACTTGCGTCAGACACACGCGATGTTTGTATCAAGTTAAACCGAGTTGATATACAGATTAACATGATTGCCTTTCAGTAATCATTGAACGGTTTTGCCACAGAACACCAAGTATACGAATGTTTATTTACGTGATAGAAATACCTTATCAAGCAGTGATATCCAACATGAATTCTGAACTTTTAACTGTTGACACTAAGTATGAGCGATGAGTACACCGATGGTTGTACGAAACTGATGACTGAAACTTGAAAAACTAATTATGCATCATTATTCATTGTATCTGCGAGAGTTTTACATAATATTGCACTAGTTCCACAACAACTGTTATACATAAAAGTGACACCCAGCCTTATTATCAGGTATATCATAAAGGTATCTTGCCCTGAATTTTGATCGTTCCATGTTTCTGTTTATGCTACAACAGGCATGTATATACGGTCTAAGTGAAGATTCTGCGTCGAAATTCGGAGGATAAATCATGCGTCGTTCATACTCACTTATCAATACCTGTTCTTGGTCGGTTGGAGAAATCTGGACGCCGTGATATACGTTGAATACCTTACTCATTTTTATACGTGCATACACCTATTGTCTTGATTTTGCCCAGTGAAACCCAACCCTATTAAAATGAAGCTTGCCCTCTGTGAACAAAATCATTATTACGGAGAACCTTTGATTCTCTTTATAGCTAAGGCGTGTACAGTTCATCCTCGAAACTCAAAATGGGTGCCATTTCACTGATCATTCATCCGTTTTTGTATTTTTCTATCTTTATCTCTAGGAATTTTGAAAGCTGTACAAAATACAAAGGCTGAAAGTCAAACCCCAAATATTATTTTTCTAAGTGAGATTGGTGTTTATTGACTGGAGTTCACAACGCAGCCTGTCAAGACATTCGAGTCATCCGAGTGTTACATGAAACTGCGTTTAAGGATTTTCGTTAACAGGCCTGATCGTAACATATGAAATTTTCAAGTTATACTTATGCGAGGCGCTGATTTGTTATTGTAGCGAAAAATCGCTCAATAAAACAAGACCTTTAATATTCGGTTTGATCGTCGTTTTGTTTATCGTACGCTCTAGTTAATGAACAAGAATTCCAGTCCACAAAGCAACGAAGTTTAAACATTCTGGGCACATCTACCCGGTTTCGACCGTTTGACTGACGTTTTCTTTTATGGCATTTAGCTTATCATTTCGTGCCTTTTGGACCGATTTTGTTCATGTATGATGTATTCGCTCTCACAAGCTGCTCGTGATCCACTCGCTTTGAGATTCGATCATTTCCTACAAATTCATTGGGATATTCCACCAAATATCGAGATAGTCGTGTTTCCGACTCGATCACCCGTCACATCATCAGTACTAGTGATTAGTTGTCAAGATCCCTAATTACTGAAAACATTAAAACAGTCTTTTCATGCAAAAAATCTGACTCAAAGGGTTAAAAACAGTTTTTCATGTAATGAATTTCCCAAACAATTCGATATATCTCATTAGGTACACGAGACAGCCAGCCTGTTTATATACCACATTTCAGTAGACATTTTTGAGCAGGACAACAAAATGACTAACTACATACATCAGTGGGCGTCAGTTTCCAGGGTGATCCGGCATTATTGGACAAGTTTTTCCGCACGGAGACAAGTGGGTTCCATTTGTTACTCACTACCGCCTCCGTAACATGCACAGAGATAAGAGCGTACCTCCCAATCCGGACGAGAGTACGTACTAATGATGAACTCAGACGCGTGTAAGACACCGATCCAGTGTCTCTTTTCAATGTGGATTGACCTAACAGTCTATGTATGTGCGCATCTCACGGTAACTGTGACGATGCCCATTTCGTTCTGAAAGCATTAAATGTGTTCAAATGATTTGTCGACAAGGATGTACTACTTGAATTATTACAAGTAGTGCAAATGAAACAACAGTTCAGTAAAATAAACGATACAATATGAGTAGTAAGGGATTTTGGTTTCAAGTTGAACATCACCCACAATTGATCGCAGCTGTCGCATTCCCATAGACTTTCCAGTCGGCCCCTTTCGAAAAGAAGCACTAGACTCGAGTTTCGCTCTCATTAGAGCTCGTCAGTAGTGCATATCCTTGCCACTGCCGGGACTAGAACTCCGGCCATGCTTTCATGAGGCAACCGTGTTGACCACTGCGCCATTGACCTCACATTAGGCACGACCGAATTATCATATGTGAACGCTCAACCACTTTCGCTTGTGAGTAATGATCAGGTTGCCCGATCGTCTCGAGAGGAGACACAGTTACTGTCTGTTAACTCCAATCGATGACCCCTCGACTAGGACTTCTCTCCAAGTTGAAATCACAGAAATCATTGACTTGTTGAGCGGTATTTTGATTGCTGATGAGTAGTAGGACATTTCAATTCTCATAAAGATTGAAACTCATCCATAATTGATACGATATGAACAGTTTATTTCTGACAGTGTGCTGTTTGGAAAAGTAGCCCACTGATAGGCCAGTGTGAAAAATATTTTCATCCGGCGTATTTTTCAGGCGCACTGCCTAAGCAAACTTCCACGAAAGGTTTTTACCCACATTATGTTGTCCCCTTCGATAGATGAATTCTACTGTGTGTAAGAAATTCGTATTGAAGCCATTGATAATTAAAATTTTCTGGTAATATATAATAATGTACCCGGCTTGGGAAGCGCCGCAGTTGGTATTAAGACCCCTGTTGATACCGAGAAAATAACTGTCATGTAATAACTAATGATAAAACTTCAAAACTCCAAGTAGCACTGGTGGAATCCAGCATCAATCCCTTTGAAACAATATTAATGGCGGATTTCCTGTGCTATGCTGAAACGGGTGGCGACCGAGTCTAAATATGAGATTTCTAGGGTATAATCATAGTCTCGTGTCTCAGCAAGTACGGTACATGTCGCACAACAAGATAAGAGGGAATTCGTGGACTCGAATGCAGCCAGATTAGGTTTCATAGATTTCTTAAAACACAACCCTTCTAACACTAGTCACGCTTCTCACGTTGAAAAATTTTCGACAAGTAAAAAGCTGGCTGCCACTGTACGCAAGGGAGACTTGTCGATCATTCCTTATGAAAGATGGTCGTTTCGCCAAAAGGGTACGGCATATGGCAACAAAGTGTTTTTGCAACACCTTATTCACTTCCTTAACCTGAAAGATGAGTTAAGCTAGATCATCTTTTCATGCACCGTCGACTTGTCAAGGGCGATCCTATTTTGAACTAAAAATGTCACATCGGCCATTTTATAGTCTGACATTAGCCTTAGTACAAATATTTTTCTCTTAGGTCGCTCGCTGAGGCCTCAGCACCAAATGAGTTGACTGACATGCAAACAACCTCCCCACAGTATTAGGTTATGCCCATTCGACAGCATTCCACCTGAGTCTGCTATGACAACATCTTCAATAAGGGGCTTCAAGCGAGAAGTTGATGCGTACACTTGTGATGGTATTCTGAGTCTTCGGTTAACTTGGCCATCGTGATAACTCTGAGGTGATGCACTAGCTCTATTGCTAATGCTAACAGATTTGTTTCTTACTTGTTTGATTGTTTCGTGCACTAGTTTCATGCTTGCTTGCCATGTCCTAGTTACATTTCTCATCATCTATTCGTTTTGACCCATGTCCGCATGGGTTTTACCATTTCAGAAACAAAAATCCTCCTTTCTTTCAACTTTCTTCTACAATCACTCTATGCTCTTTTACCACTGTCCAACACAGGGCCCTGTACATTTAAGCCTTGCCAGCCTTCTCCATCTTGTGAAATTCCAACGATGTCAACGACGCCGTCCGTTAGAAACCCAAACGTGTTGCGGTAATGTACCAGCCTCGTACGCAAGCCCGACTCGAGAAGATCAGTGGCATCCGTTTCCGGATTAGCCCGTCTTAATAACCTAAGTCAGATGGTGTCCATATACAGCCATAACCATAAATGGCTTATGTTGGACCGTTTACGGGTTCATTCATACATCACGTATTCTGCGTAACCCCAAAGCAACAAGAAGGGGTGGCGTGGGTGGGGAGATCTTTGTGGTCCGGCTCTCCAGTGCTGATTAACTAGGTGATGGACTAATATGAAAATGAAACCCTTGGCTGTCGGAGAAAAACCGAGAAGACTCCTATGGTAAGGTCTAAACTGCGAAGAGATTCACTGAAATAGCACAGCAGAAAGTATCTCACAATCGGAGTGTACGCCAGTGCACTCCAGGAGGATTGCGGCGGAAGTCGAAAAATTAGAAACTATATAAAAAAAATTCAGAATACAGTGCGTCAGCTTATCCGAAGAAAAGGACAGACTGTAGTCCACCATGACTCAAGTTTTAGAAGAGGAGGGCAGGTGGTTTAGCGAAAAACGTGGATAGTAGGTTGGCGCGAACAAACGATGATTTGTACAGCAAACCGATACACGCTTAACCCATTCGTTTTCCCTTCATCGACGACGTACTGTAAGCACGTTACTGATCTACCAACCCAAGACGGCCAGCTTCTTTGCGGTCGCATTCATCGCGACACCTTACGGTCACATCACCACTATTTGTGGTTCCTTTGCGTACCTTTCAGCTGCTGCTCGGTGAACTTTCATACACCTGTCCAAGCTACACTCCTCCGGATTGTCTGGTTCAAGATTTGAAATTAGTAGTAAAACGCAAAACACTTGAATACCATCCTGGTATCACAGCTTTTGGCAACCAGGCTTTCGATCACCTGATTTGAGCTGCCCTATGGTAGCGTCTTTGGAATCCGGTTGTTGCCCATCCTACGAACATGTCCTGGCCAACGAAGCTGGTTGGATATCAGTATGAACCTTATCCCGTCCATGTCTGCTCGGCGAGTTGTCTCGTTGTTCGATACCATGTCCGACCACTGAATACCCAAGATGCATCGTAGACATTGCAGATGGGATTGGCTCTGATGCCACAAATTCCACCGATACAGTGTCCAGGTTCCACCGCTGTGCTAAAAGGTGGACAACACCGTTGCCAGGTAGACAAACGGCTTTTGTTTTCATACTCAGGCCACGGTCCATGCATACATGTCTCTAGAGATGTCTGAAAGCAGTGGTTCAGATGACCTTGAGGGTTCGCAACTCGCTGTTTACATAGAAATCAGTCGACAGGTTGCAACGGTCTGCGGAGCTATCCACGATGTCACTAATGTTGCGGACCCCAGATGTAGTCATAGCTCATTCTACTGGAGGAGGCTGGAAAAAATTCCTTGAAGGTATTGTGTAAAAATCAACTTTGGGTTCCGCAGTCTCAGAAACAGTGGCCAGTTGTTGTAGTTCCTTTTCGGTGTGTGCAAATAGCGCACTGTCGTATGTAAACAACGTGTTTAGTTAAATTACCTAACAAATTTGGTCGCATATTCAGCAGATGACCATCCGTTCAATTGTGAATGTGAACATCACCTTCTGAGTCTCGAAGAGAAACTGTTAGTACCGCTTTCATATGTTGACTATATAGCATCGGGACTATGACCTGCCAATAACGATGTCATGGTCATAATAAGTCATTGGACATAAGTGCACCATCGCCTTAATACGCACATATAACATTTTAGTGTTTTGACGAAGCGTTTTTGAATACATAATGGGGGGAGAGTAAGCGGATGGCTATGGCTTCTGCGACTGCCAACAGGCGCTCTTTGACCCGTTTTGATTGTAAACTAGGAGCGCGATAGATAGGACGGAATGATTCATTGACATCGATTGAGTGGTTGGACTCCATTAGGTGCGCAGCGATGGAAGACGAACAAGATTTGGCCAGGTCCCGAGTTAGCCACACCGAGTGATGCTCTCCTATGCGTTCATTACGTCCTATCCATCGCCC
>LOND01000032.1:250688-271258 GCA_014220965.1 Paragonimus kellicotti
CAGTCGACCTGATCTATCTGAAACTGATAACAATCCGTTCGATCCATTACCGCACATTTCCTCACACATGATTGACCCATATAAAGTTAGCATTTTAATTGGTCTGACGAAGTTTTTTGGACATCCATACTTACTGAGCATCGTCCTCAACACCTTACTACTAAAGGAATCAAAGCTTAGTTTAGTCCACAAAGAGGACATATGACTGCTGGTTACGCTCACGTTAGTTCTGGATTTGTCGAGTAGCAAACATCCTGTTACGGATTCTTGTACCTGGACAAAAAATTCCCTTTGCCTATCTATTCCGTATGCACTTTTGTCTCGGTCAGGTGACTCCCTCCTCAATTCCTTCGGTTACTCGTCACGGTTACCACGACTCTTCTGTTGACCTTCTCAATTCGCACCATGTTTACTATGTATGTCGTGGTGACCCATCCACTCTTGACAATGCGTACTTTGTCGGCACACCGCTCTGAGAACCCAAGACATCAGCATACGAACGCGTGCCGGTTTGTTGCTACCCGCCCTCCTTCCTTCGTGTTGGCTGGTTCATAATGTACTTAATCCGTATGCATGCAATGTCCAGAGACTTTGACTTGCCGGCCTCGCGTTTGCTTACTAGCCTCGATCGACTATTTTTTTCGTTGTTTGTATCCAAGCTCTGCGGAGCCCACTGGTTGTCATATTTTCTGTGAACGTGAATAACGGAGGTTTGCAGTGACATTTATTTCGTTGAGTATGTTGATAATAGTACCAAAGTAACCAATCCAGCTTGTTTTGACTGTTGAGATCCGATTTATTAACGCATCACTCAGCGTCCTGAGGATAAATTTGTTGTCTTGATTGCACGTAAACGTTTTATCACCTACAAACCATATAAATCACGCTGCGAGTCGCCAGGTATCTGCACTGTTTCTCCGGAACATCGGTTTTCTAAAATTTTGCATTGATTCGGATTGACAAACCTCTCATTAGAACCTTTATAGAACAGATCGGTAGGCTGACAGCCCGGCAACTGTTGTTCCCTTACCTTTGAACTAAGGTACGATCACAGCATCCCTGAACTCCTGAGAGAGTGTGTCCTTTTCCCAAATGGAATGTACCAACCTGAAAAATGAACTTTCCAAAACTGGGCCATCATTCTTTAAAAGTTTCTCAGACAACTGGTGGTTATCTAAAGTCCTTCCTCTTCGCATTCGTCAAACAGCCCTTTGTACCTCTGCCAAATCCGGGGTGACAGAAAAGGACGCTTCGGTACACTGCTGTGGCAGAATATTCATAGCCACCTGGCCAGTGGTATCTGGCTAGTTTAGTAGGCTACCAAGGCGCGTGTACCAGACCTCCATATGTCACGGCCGTGCACACAGAACGCCAGGTTCTTCGTCAGTCAGTGCTGTAGTAGACCAAACAGATGGGCAAAAATTATCTTAAGCAAATTATGCATCACTTTTTGTCGTCAGAAGGCAGCATTGCATTGGATCAGCTCACCTTGATCTTTCCATCAGCCTTCTCATCTTGCTTGAAACTGCTCGGTGAGTTGACACTGGACATGCCAGAGTGTGGCTATTTTGTAGTAATTATTTGAGCCAACAATGGAAACAGCGAGGGCTTCCCTTTTCTGTCGTCGAACTGGTCCAGATGGTTCTGGCCCTGAATACCGATCTTTTCGATGACAGCTGCCATCATCTATTTTTTGAGATGTTATTACAAACCGCCAGGGATAGCGGATACAGAACTGTTTTTGAGATCAAAGGCGACCGCGCACTGAAACATCCTCCCTGATTCTGAGTTCTCCAGACTCCTATCGTTTAGTTTCCGCCGCTGCCCGGGTGATCTGCATCAAGGGGATTGTAAACATGAATAGACAGCTTGGTCGTGACCAGTCCGTGATCCATACTGCTTTCGTCCCCGTGCACTTCGCGGGCGTCGCGCTGTCGAACGAGCACGTAAGCAAACAAATGGTGATGACCACTTCGTGGGTGAACCCAAGAAGTGATACCGCCCGAATCAGGTGTTTGTGATAGACGAGTAGCGAGTAGAACACATCGCCGTTCTCACTAAATGCGTCAATGTTGTGGGATTTGAAGACTCCCGAACAGGCTGATGAATCGCGCCCAATCCTTGCGTTAGAATTGCCGGGACGAAGTCGGGCATTCATCGGCGTCGAGCTGATTGCAGTTGACAGCTGATCATAGAACTGGTGTGAAACACGGTTGGAACATAACTGCTAAGAACCGTGGTAGACTTACCTTGACTGAATCGCGGGTGCACAGGTGTTATTGGTCGCCTGTCATTAAAGAAGCGCTCTGGTTAATGACTGCTAAACAGACACCATCCTTCAAGCACTTCCTGCCGGGTAATCAACCCAGTAGAATATGTACTCAACACCTGCTTCCTGAAGCTAACTTCGGTCTGTAAACCCTTTCCCATTGAAGGCTACAAAATCGAGGTCGTGGCGGCTCATTTCCATGGTGATTAGTGCACTGCTGCTTTCCGACCGTCCGGCGCTGCGTCAATACAACAGCGTATGCACATTCTATGTCCCGACGTTCAGCGTCCTGCCTACACGGGAGTTTCTAAGACTGATGTGAAAAATCTCAGTCGAAGTCTCTGAATCACTGTGTTGGCCTGTAGGACAAAGGAAAACAAGACTTTTCTGGCAACCCCATTTGGAATTGTTTTCTCTAACAACTGACCTACAAGTCAGCAGGATATAGAGTTCTATTAGAGGACTCTACTAGGAGCCACCGTTTCAGAAGTCTGACTTCCTGCCCGGAAGCGCAATGACAAAGACAACGTCATCTCATTACGGTTACTGCTGCTTGCAGCAGGCGCACAGTAGGCTACATCAAGCTTCCGAGGAGTAGTGCGGGTTTCTCGATCGTAGGGGTAATACGCCGGTGGTCATGGTCAACAGCTCGACAACCGGAACACTCTTTTTTTGGTGGTACCTTTCTAACCTTCTGTCTCTGTATGCGCAGTACAGCAGTGCTGCAACTGTAGATACGGTTTTGCTGTATATTCATAGGTCTGGGCCTTACTGCCTAGGAACTCCTGGGCAGACGGTAGTACGACATACAAGCATGATTTTAAGTGCTTTTTGTGTGACAAACACCCTTTAGCCTGTCTGTTAGGACTCAGCCTAGCTAGAACAGAGGTCCTAGTCGGTTTATCCCTGTGGACTAAACCAGCGCAAAAGCCTGAACATCACGCCAAGTTAAAAGAGACGCATTACCCACGCTCACACACAGGGTCACATGCATGTACTGAATAAGCTGTACCTATTAAACTCACAGCCTAGCAAGCATATCGCCTCAACTGGTCAATCACATCAGTGTAAGGTCCTTGACCCAAATCGAAACAGACCATTTAACCATGTGTTTCACTTAAATGATCAATGAGTTCTCTCAGATTAAGAGCAACAGGTTGTAGTTGATCTGGTCCAAACAAAACAGCGGAACCCTCGTCAAACAAAGTAAACATACAACACGAAACTTACCGTCTACTTGTTAAAAGGGCTTTATCGCCCGGAAAATATGAGGGTTGGCAACCATTCTATCGTAAAGTTCTCCCGCTTATTAAACCGAACTTTTGCAATGTTTGGTAGTTAAGAACTGTGTTGTTCCTCACAACTTTCTGTAAATCTTTGATATACTGAGGTTGCAGCTTACTTTGCATGTTTTTCACTCCAATAGACTGCGATACTACAGTTTGTTTTACTCGGCGTGTGAAGATCATTATTAACATATTCATTCGCTATTTTAAGCAACTGTAATCAGAAGGTATTTGCATCCACCTAAGGTATGCCTCCGCTTTCGGCGCAAAGATAAAGGAACAGATCTAACACTTGGCGTAACATACTAATGTTGTGTGATACATCTCCCTCTTCGTAATCTGATCATGACAATCGATGAGTTGTGTTCTTCGGTTTGCAGCACACCCACACACTGCGTCGTCTTTTGACATATTACGCCTTCCACGGTTGGAACTTCGTCACATTTCACGCGCATAAATGTAAACCACTGAAATGTGCTGCCTTGGGTGTCGTCAAAATTCTGATCCCCTTTAAGATGACACCTTTCGACAGTGTTCCGTTATTTGTTCGTTGAGTAGTGAATCCTTCTTTATACTCGCATTCTGGGAGGTCTCGTAAGACGCTCCGAGCAACCTGGTCACGGAGCTCTGTAAAGTGATTGGTTCCGAACGCCTCCCAAGATTGGACACTTTACCACTGGTTGATAATTGCGTTCCAGTAATTAGCATTTTTTTTGTTCACACCACCGCGTAGCTTGAATTTATGGGTCACCCGTTGGTCAGGCTTCAAGTCAGGCAACATATAACATCAAGAAAATACTAAACTACAGTGCACTTGAGGAGTGATGGCGTCAACGTAAAACCGTGTTATTGAATTAGACTAGTTCTCGCATATCCGCAGTGTTTATGGCACCGTGATCTTCTGCCTGCGTCACACGTGCTGTTTTTTAGGTCGCCAGGTATTAGAACTGCGGGGTGCAGATGTATGCGTAGGATGGGATCGACGCGAGTGAAATATGAGAACGTCTTGAAAGGTTCGATGTTTGAAGGGTGTGACTTTTAAATGGGTTCAATGTACTGTCACATTCTAACATTGATACACAGGTTTTTCATAGATATTAAGCAACCCAAGTTTATGTATAGTGGGCGCACAATGTCAACAGATTCACAGCGGTGATTATATTATATAGACTGAACTCATTATCTAAGTCCGAAGATTGCTTCATGAAAGATCAGCTGGTTGGGACTGTGCGGAAGGCACCCATGTTTGGTTTAATAACCGATTGAAGTGTAGAAGAAGCAGCCTTTGATGTAGACCGGTGTTATCCAAACTGTTTGACCCGCCGCTGCCCTACGAACAGTTTATGATCAGAGGTCCAATCTGGACTATATACACGACAAATTTTACCATATTGTAGCGAGAAGGCGTCCAATAAAGCACAATCTTTATTGTCCAACACGATAGTTACCACGCTACGCATGCGCTCGCGTTTATGAGTCATCATTCCAGTCCACAACACGCCCAGGTTTCCGCTCACACGTCGTGTGCACTTCTGCCCGGTTTATGTGTGATCGGCGCCTTCTACCGGGGGGTTTTCCGCCTGCCACTCCTCGTCCGTTAGTCCGATCTTGTTGAGCGATGGCTCGTCCGGTCGCTCGTGTTGTCCGCAATCTATCCACTGTGGGCTTTGACCGTATTCCGCGGCCGTGTTGGAATAACCGCGCCCCCGATCAGGTCGTCCATCTTATTTTGCCTGCCATGCCTCGCCCGTTGGTCCGATCCAGTCGAGCGATGACTCATCCGGTCGCCCACGTTGTCCCCGATCTGCTCGCTGTGGGCTTTTGGACGGACCTCCCCCCGCGTTGAGGTATTCCGCCAAGTGTTGGAATACTCTCACCTCCGCTTGATAATCCACCACAATATCACATTTATCAGTTTAATCAATTTTACACACAGCAGAAACTGCTAAACCAGACAGTTAGATAATCTACATAATGGGATAATTAGCTGCAAACACTTAAAGGACCTGGACAATAAGATCGTTTGATCGTATAAAAACCAACAAGTTTTCACAAGATGTACATATCATGCATTTCAACTTAACAACAATACAACGTGTTATTTACCATGTGACGTTTATAGTTTGACTCCTTAATTACCCAGCCATGTAACACTACATTTTTACAGCTTTTTATTAACATTGACAAAATGAAATGATTTTTTCCTAATAAACTAATGTAAACCCTGAGCTCGATGGCTATCAGCTAACTGAAGACATCTGAAACCTACCTGGTTAGTAACAACCCCATGACGCATTTGGTCTATTGACGTCACGTCATGTATATTTATCTTGGATGGTATCTATTTTGCGACAGTCTACGTATGGTTTTTACTGGGTTCTCAGTAACATTAATAACACATCTTTTAATGTTCACATGTCATACTAGTCCACAGCGAATTTTGTTCTGTTTAATACCTGGACCTTTAAAGTTATGCAACATATTTATTGTCAAATCAGCTTTATGCATTTTTTAACTACATTGCTTCCAGAGAATTGCTTGTAGGCTGTCGATAAAATCATCCCCTTTGCTTTTATTTCACCAATTGCTTCAGTCATTTGCATAACTTCAATCAAAAGTGGAAAACAGTATCCATCATTACTTAGGGTGTTACTTAATCTTTCAAGGATACGGGTGCCGGAAGTATGTAAATTAATTGGATTCTTTGTGTAAACAATCCATAAATGGCTGAGCCAAAAGCACATGAAAGCTCAAACGCAACAACGTTGTTTACAATCTGGCTTTCAGTGCACAATTTTCGGAATCACGCGTGCTCCATATTTCACAGAATGTAATTTTGGAATGGCAAGTGTTAAGAAAGATTACTTACTATTTCACTTCCTAGTAAACTATACAGCGTGATCATCGCCAACTTGTTACCCAAACTTACTTATGAAACTGAATCAGTAGTATTCAACAAGATGATAGTGGCTGTTTTGAAGAGTTTGTCACATGAGTAGCATTGAGCTGAAAATATTTTAAGCACTACTTATGAGACTGCCGACCAACGAGGTCACAGTTTTACTTCAGTGGGTGGAAAGTTCTGGTTAAAAACACCCTTCAAGTATACTGGGCGCCTCCAGAGGTGCCCATCCTCCTTGGCAAAACACTGGTAAATATACTGAGATGATTGAAAAACTAGCCACTCGCTTTGAGTGAATACACTTACACTATACTTATTTTCAGCGAAGGTCGTTGTTTGAGGCAAAATCTTTTCTTTACAAAGATGGCATATCCATAAAGTGTGGGTTTGGTTGTCATGTTGAGATCGGTTAATGAAATAAAGTGAGAAACTTATTCAGACTAGATTCAGTGATCAACCGAGAAGTACGGACGATCTAGATAGTGCTCAGCTTATTAACCTGAGTCACTAGAAACGATAACAAATTATAATGGTTAGTCAACTTCAGCGGATCCTGAGTGGCAGTACAATGTGTGGGAAGAGCACAGTCCCGGGTTTTACAAAGTTCAACTAGTTCGCACTGTATAAAAGACGTTCGTATGTGGATTTCGTGGCGTTCGAGTGACACGAATAACGCAAGTTGACACGGACTATGAGGAATGTTGTGCGTCCATTGGGGTGGGGTTTTGTGGCAGATAACTGCAAGCGTGCTGGAAGAGAAAAAATCGAAGATATCTATCAGAATCGACCGTTTAAACTGGCTTAGGAAACGTGATGTGTGGTTTACAACTGTGTTCACCTACACACACATTCAAAAGGTAGCCTAACCCTCGCATTGAAAGTGACAAAAAGACCGGTTACAGCAGTAAGTAATACTGTAGTTCGCCAACAAAACAAAAGTGGCTCAGCCTGCCTTCTTTGGAATAAAATATGTTGATTGAAGTTATGGCTATTGAACTCTTTGTTTGGCAGGCAGCTTTCTCTAGGCGTTGGACACTGCCAGTCGCTACGCATGGTGACGATCATCGTGCCGCAATGTTTCTTGAGATCACCAAGGCCGTCAATTTTAATTGACTCGATTTCCCACCTTGAAGTATTCTGACATCTTACCCGACAACTCCTATGAAAATTAAAACCAATCTGAATTCCGTACACTGTAGAGTTCGCAATATGAGGGTTCGAGTCCTTGCAGCCGTAGCCAGTACGAAATGGCAATCCGGGATGAAAGCAATCTATAACTCCGTCACATACAAACTCCCCAGTATAAGAGACAGCACAGAAGGAGTAGCCGGACGGATAAGAGCATTGTCTCATTAGTCGAGGGGTAGCTGTTTCAATCTCCCCATTTAAATTATCTCTACGCGATGAGTCCAAACAAGGACGAAATCGGTCGTGGAATGTTGCTTTGAGGGTGAGCATCAAGAACACCACAAAGGTTAATGTAGTTGCCATGTTGTACTGGCTCACAACACATTGGTTTACAGTACTCCCTTGAGACCGATTTTGCAACTGTTAAAACGCAAGTTCTCTTCCACATACAAACAATATAGACCAGGGCAAGCAGAGTCCACAAAAATTATACAGTAAGGTGAAGGAAATACCACTAATAGATACCAAATTAATTTCCACTCGCCATTTATGTAGTGCTCAAATGTTACCCGAAATGCATCAGTCGACGTTGGACTCAAACGGTTGCTCATAACCAGTCAATTAAATTTAAGTGCATATTCAAACTTTGGCTTCCATTGTATAGGGAGTAACCGAGTTTTTATGCACTTCAGCAGATATTTTTGATATACACACTGATCTGAAGACTACACCGGGTCAGAGATAAACGACAAAAAATTTGTGCATGGGTTATTACCTTCTGCTTGAACTTTAATTGTTTCCAAAATTCAACCACATTGCTGACTGGGCGGAAAAACAAGGTTATCCGCAATTTACTGTAAGAATGAATGGTCAAAGATCACAGAGTCAGCATAGTACAAAGTTCTTTTGTCCAAGCCGTTGGTGGTAACTCACCTACTTTGTGTAATCTTTGTGACAGGATTTTACGTTTGTCCTGGAACCCAAAAATTATGGAGACGTAAATTTCAGCCTCAAATTGTTTTTATTTCTCTGAAAGCACCTTATAATTGCTGTCTTGCGTAAACAACTGGAACACACGGCCTACCACGCCTGGTAATCAACAGGAAAATGTGGGCGTTATACAACCCCTAGATGGTTTCCAAGACTTCCTAGACGATTGTCTTGGGTTTATAAAAGTTGACTACTGACTGGTAGATGATATCCATGGGCCTCGTCGATATTTTGGGCTTCTTAATTGCTAATAAGGTACTTTTGTCGACAGCCAACCTCTAGGTATCTTAAGCGCTAGAAATAGTTTATGTGTAAACTTTCTTCGGCCCTGGTTTTTTATTAAATACGGCCTGCGTGGAGTTTTTGATGTCCCCTACGCTGGTCAAACCCAAACACAGTGTGCTGTACAGGAACATGACCTACCTATCTCGAATGTAATGAACTGAGCCCGGTTTCCGTTTTTAAACATCCACACGTTATTCCTGATGCAATTCCAAACCGAACGGCCCCAACAACACTGAATTAGTTACACGTGCTGAGCTTGTATCTGTGACCTTTGGCCATCAGGGCACCCACACAATCCTGAATCACTCAGGGAAGTGCAAATGGTGTTCAGCTAGGGTCATCGACCTAATTACTCCACCCGCGGTTAATTTGTAAAGTCTCAGTCCTGATCAATCCAGTGAATTATTCTGAGCTAGGCTGTGTTTTTAGATCAGATGAATAAATTGAGCACCGTAAACTTTTTCGGCACAGTGTTTTGAGGCGAAATAACGTGCCAACTCTACGTTATCAAGCCGGTCATACTGGAAAATGCCACAGAGAATGGGATACGTCAGAGAACTTTAGTAACCCACCAAAAGTATAATGATAAAACGTGATCAAAAGGACCACTGTATTTTCAAAATGCAGTGTTTTACATGTTTGGTCAGACTTCATTAGCTACGTGATGTGAGTCTGAATATGTTTTTCATTCACATACTGACAAGTATTGTTACACAATCCCACTAACTGGGTATTCTTGTTTATTTTGTTAATAAAGATATCCATAACCTAACCAGTTCCGTTCATAGTGCCGCGGAGGATATTTGTACCAAAACAGATGGGTCCCAACTAATACGACCCATGCCGACGTTTCGCCTATAGCACAGAATGAACAGTGCTTCTTTGTTGTAAGGTGCCCGATCAAGAACAGTGCAACTAAGAACACCAGGATGGGGTCATGTAGCTAACAAACCGTTTTTACATAAGATTTTTGAGCCACTGACAGCAGAAGTCATTAGAAGTAACTTTTCTGCAGACTTACTCAAAGGTTGTACACAGCTGGTTGAATCGTGTATCCATATACGTCCACCAATGGTTTATTTCGACACATGTTACATATTATACACTGAGTTATTCACTGTCTGTTAGAGACTGTAAGGCAACAATTAGTAAATGGACAACACAACACGAATAAGCTTATCACTGGTCCTTGTCTTTATCATCCAAGCTGAAGGGGTGGTAAAATCACGGCTGGAATGTTTTTAGCATACTTTTCAGTTCTTTTTTTAAATAAACCACTCTCCTATTATAAACGTTCTATGTCCTGAATATGATAAGCTAGGTAAACAGAATATACCTCAACATCACGCTGGGTTTTTGGCTTGATTTCTCCCTGGTCGTTTGGTTTTGAGCTACTTCTATCTCTCATCCATGTTATGCTGATACATTATTCAGGTTGAACTGGAATCCTGATAGGTTTTTCAAACTGTCTGTCCAAGCATCAAATATGTGCCCATTCAGCAATAATGTGGAATATGAAACCATATACTAGAACCAAATACTACCATTAGACGCGAGGAGCCAAACTCATTCGTACGGAAATCGGCAGAACAAAGCTGCCTGTGTACTAACAGACAGCCCTGTGCACCAGTCTGCAGTAATGACTTGGTAGTCGATAACACGACGCCGCTGTATTAGATGCATAAGGCCCGTAGCCCGAGTCTTATTGGGTTGATGACATGTACAGGCGGTTAAAACGGTCCGGAATTGTAGTCAGTTATAAAAATCGATTGGAGTTAACAAAATAGCTGTCCCCTCTCGAGGCGATCGGGCAACCTGATCATTACTCACAAGCGAAAGTGGTTGAGCGTTCACATATGATAATTCGGTCGTGCCTAATGTGAGGTCAGTGGCGCAGTGGTCAACACGGTTGCCTCATGAAAGTGTGACCGTAGTAAGAATATGCACTACTGACGAGCTCTAACAGTGAGTCTAGTGACGCTTTTTCGAAAGGAGCCGACTGGAAAGCTTATGGGAATGTAACAGCTGCGATTAATTTTGGGTGAAGTACAATTTATATGAACAAAATGTAAGGTAAGTAGGTCGTCAGGGTCAGCCATGGCCAATCAGAGAGCAGCCAAATAAAGCGGTTGGTTTTGCACCATACAGCACTGGTCATAAACATAATGGTTCATCGCTGGTTGTGGGCGTAGGTGGCACGTTGGGTTCTCGCAAATCAGTGGAGATTAGGTGGCCCTTGTCCGATCAGACGATTTATCTTAACTGTATGCTGCCTGGTCATGCACGTAAGATGGGTAACGTGTATCACGGGGGTACGTCGCGGCAAACTTGAGACGGCTTAACAGAAGTGGTGTTTCGACAATGTATGTAGACATGTTATCAGTTACCTACTGTACTACCTCACTTCAAGCTAAGGCCTCCAGAGGCCTTTTGTGCACATTCCGCAACATGAGCAATATCCATAAAGGTAGTCCACTAGATCTATTACTCGACGAATTAATGGAACTAATTGGAGGGTGTGTACAGTACTTACAGAATCCAGTTACCGAGGTCCTACAATGTGGAAAAATGACTAACCAGAGTCACGCATAAGACAGATTATTACAGCTTAATAAGTACCAAGAAGCGCAAATGTTGTCAAACAGTATACTTCTTGTGGTCCAGCCATTTTGGCATCTACCTCGTTGCTTCAGAATGCGAGGTATTACTGCAGGTCAGTAACTGCAATATGAACCACAGGGCGGTAGTTTTTGGCCGGCCGGCTGATCTGATTATGAAGGTAATTCATAAACGTTAGGAGCAAGGCAAACTCGGAAGTTGCCATTCCTAAGGTAGGGCAGTTTAACGCAGCCTGAGACAACCTTAGCGTTGAACAGTCAGATTTATAGGACAACCGTTAAAATGGTTCTCATATACGGCTGCAATTCATGACAGCTAAAGGTAGGGAAAATAAACTATTATATTCTTCGATCCTCAGTAGTTGCGTTCATCTTACGCGCAGGGTGCTATCGAGTGATAAACAACGGGGGTTAAGAGGATGGACCTTTCTGCTTATAAGCATGCCAGTTCGTTAATCGAAACGCTGAAAGTGCAGAGGTTTATATAGCAAAGCATGCTTAAGAACACCAGGCTAACTTTTTCTGCGTATGCGGTCTTTGTCGAGTCACCAGCTCGGTAGAGCGTGACACGGAGCGTTTCATCGCATATTTCACACCGAGACTTGAAGACAGTCACTACGAAGTCTGCAGATCTTGTTCGTTTCCTGGATTGGTAGCTTCTCAGGTGACTTAACCTCAGGCCAATGGCAATGTAGAGGTGGAGAATAACGCGTTAATTAGTTTGAACTTTGCTGTTATAGGACAGCTGAATGAACAATCAGTGAAACTGCGCAAAAGAACCACAAAGAAGTGACCTTTGGATACCATCTTACTGTCACTTGCTTCGCTGTTATTCACTGGCTCGCAAGGTGCTTTCACCCTGTTGTTGATTATTTGAGCTTGGATGGAGTTTTGATGATTGAATCACAACTCTTTTTTTTTTACACTAGAACTGTTCATTTGTACAGCCTGATCTTGAACCAGCTGTCCAACAATGTTAACCACCAATCCTGCCGATGAATCTTGGTTCCATTTCAGTTTATAGTTGTGAAATTGAGAGTAAACTAAGCAGGTTGGTAATCCAATCTTGGTATGCCTATGGACTGTCAAAGTCCATTCAACCTTAAATATGGGTCAGTTAGCATTAGTCTATTTGGTAATTATTGAGTTACAGTTTGTTATGTATACATAGTATTATACCGAAGTGTTAAGTTGAACACAAAATATTCAACTTGCTTCAGTCCTACTGTCTACCTGATGTGGGGTTTTCTTGTCTGGTTTTAAGACATTATTAACAATCACATTTCCAAAAGTCAAACACTGGTACGTAGTATCACGCTCTTTTTTGTTGTTCTTGTATGTGTGTTATGATGCTCCAATTTAATGCCGGTATTGAATGCTCACGCGACAGTATATTGATGTGAGCACCACGTGAATTTGTGATGAGAGAATTGGATTGGGTAACATAGTGAGAATCCGAAAGGATTTATTGTACCTTTTCGTTTGAGCGCAAGTTAGCAATTTGATGAAATTATGGAATGCTAAACTTACTTTTCGAAGAACAAGACTGCCACCAGATGCTTGTAGTGTTCCTCATCAGGCAGGCTACATGAAACGCGTACGGCTCCATCAGTTTTTGATTCCCTCTCACAATCGTTTCACGAATTAAAATTAACTTTGGAGTGACTGGACCACAGCTTACAAAAGAAGAAAAAAGTAATTTGTGGCCATATTAAGTTAGTTTTCAGCTTGTGGTTCACAATGATGGTGGCTGCCGTAGGACGAACGAGATTACACGTGAACTATATTTTTTGAGATAGTTGTAGTTTACACGGTAGCACTTAAAATGGTCCACCTCCTAACTCTATATTGGCAGCTGTTGAATTGTAGTGGGTCCACCGTAACACTGTGGATGTGTGTGAGATGATCGATTGTTATGTGACAGATAATCGACCGCGTAGTTTTCTTGATGACAAAGTTTCTCAAGTCTATGCTACACAATAGTAAAATGAAGACGCTGTTCCGGCTGACGAGATGGCCTGCTGTCAGGATAGTGCTTGAAAATAAAGAACGATTTGGATAAATTAATTTGGGTCCACAGAATACTGCCAAATTTAAGTGGTCACTACTGTTGACACATCTAGAGTGAACTCGAAGTTTGAACAAAACCGTTAGAACACGAAAACTGGTAGATGCAAGCATTTCGTATTGACTCATCAGTACCAAATTTACAATAACATGAAACGGTTTTTTATATCGAACAGTTAGGGGTGGGTGGGATACATAGTCGATTGATGGGTTAGGAAAGGTCACTAAGTCCAGGGCAGGGTCAAGCTCACGAACAATTGTTTCTGAACACACAGGGCCGGCTTCAGTCGATTGATTGCGACAGCCTCAGCAAACCGCAAGAATCTTGGATTGGGATGACGTAATAAGATTCTGAATGCACAGGTCGGGTCGATGACGTGACCAGTGGTCAGGATGTGTCTTGCGACTGCGGACACTGGTTGCTTGCGTGTTTCAACGACATTGCCGTTCTTCGGTAATACTGAGTTCTGCACCCATTTAGGCAAATGTTCCTTCACTCTGGAAATCAAACACCTCTCGGTTCTGCCTATGTAACTTTCTTTGCAGTTACATGTAAATTGGTAGATACAGTGTGAGGTGGCACCGACAGGCTGATCTCCCTTGATTGAAGGCACAGGCAGCTTCTGGGTTCGAGCTAGTACACAAAGTTCGGCTGCGTTGAATGTTCGTTTAATCGAATTCATCAATCTTTGTGTTGTTTGATGCATACTGTAGTCGCCTTTAAAAGGCAATTCTATATAAACCTTCTTTTCTTACAGTGACCACCTGTTCGGATGGCGGTTTAGGCCTACTGTGCCTTTCTATGAACCTTTTTGGATAACCATTCGATTGTAGTACAGTCGTGATCAACTCTAATTCCTCCATAAGACTGTCTTGTGTACAATTCGTCTTGCGCGTGTGAATAGTGTATTCACTAGTGCGCGCTTCTGATGGACCGGTGTGAAACTACTAAAGTTGAGGTATTGACCGGACCACGTGGATTTCCTATAAACACCTCTTTTGATAGAGCCATCTTCCCGGCGACTTATGAGTATGTCTAGAAACGGCAGACAATTATCAGTCTCAAATTCACGTTACCTTCAGATTGGGATGACAACTATTTAGGCGCTGCACTAGGTTATCTATTGCCTGTCTGGACCGACTGAATACTAGTGTTTGTAGTAATGACAGACTCGCTATGTCTGCGGCTAACTCTCGTTCAATCCTTAACATGAAAAAGTCAGCTAAGATGGGCCCTAATGGACTTCCCATGGCTACCCCATCTATTTGGCGGTAGCATCGATCAAGAAAACGGAAAGCTGACGTTTTCAGTGCATAACAATAAGGCTTCCCTCAGAATATCATTAGGCAGAGGCAAAGTAATGTGGCTCGTTTCAACGAGCTCACAAATATAATCAATTGTCTCACGTAATGGGACATTCGTGAACAGTGACTGAACGTCTATGGAACACATCAACTCATTAGCAAGATTGATGTTGTCCAAGTCACTGATCAATTCGAAAGAATCTTTAATAGAATATGCCTGAAACTTTTGTTTTAATGGAGTTAAGATGGTGACTAACCAGCGTGCCAGTTTATGGTACGGAGAGTTTGTCATTGCCAGAATAGGCCTAAGAGGCATTCCGGACTTGTGTGTTTTAGGGAGGCCGTAGAGCTGAGGTGTCGACGATCCGAAGTGTTTATGGTCTTTCGGTAAAACTGGTATGTGGTGATATATATCTGACGACCACTACACAGGTGGTTGAAGTGGTATTTGTGGAACTCATTTAATGTATGAATCCGTCAAACGCAAGCTGTTCAAACGGTCAATACGAAAAGCAAGAAGGACCTTGCATGAACTGTGGTACGCAAGCTTGGTTTGTATTGACTTTGTTAATAAACTTTGCAATGAGATGATCCTCCTAGGGTACATTGAACGTCTGCTGCTGAAAGCAACACAGTAAGAAAATAGTAATCAGTAGTTTGACGGGGTATAAGTATGAAATTTTGGGACCCCCTGGCGTGACTTATAAGTTCGGGTAGTACAGCGTTTGCCACGTTCAAGCACGCTACTTCTGTCGCTGGTTCGAATCTAGCCGAACGCTTGATTTTTCACATTTTGGACTCCTTTAAAATCACAAACATGTTTTCTGCTAATTTGGGATAACCACCAACATCGTTGTCGGTGGCGTATCTTGAATCATTCGGAACGTCCTCATGACCAGATATATCCAGAATATTCTACGTTTCAACAGGCGTAGAAAAATTACCCTAATTTTTAAAGCTCAGTTTATGAACAGTACGCTCGTTATATTATATTAGAACAAGTAGATGCATGTGGTAGGGTTCTTCCATTTTCGCTTTATCTCCCTTTTCGAGAACCGAGCTGACTCTAAGGTATAAATCAATCAATATGATTACGACGATGAAACGAAGTTATTGGGAAGGTCCAAATACTTTGATAAGGGTAGATTGGTGGCATCTGCAGGGCTTGGTATCACTAATGTTCCTAATTACGATCATACTGTATTTTGCATGATGTGCTTACCAGGCAATCCTGAGGATCGGTTGACAGAATAGACCTCGAAATCGGAGAAACTGAGTTTGATGTCCTTTATTGCACTCAGTTAATGGTTTACATCGTTTTTTTTGTGGTACTCGTTTAACTAGGCTTTCCGTTAATGCCGACATAATCATCTGCCCGCTCCTGATGTGCTACATGCCCAAACCCCATTAGCGCGGATGGATATCGCACCACCGATTGTCACGCCGCATATGTACGGGCTGCACAAAACCCACAATCTTAAGTCACACTAGGACCATCATGTTAGTGTGCAACGTACCTCTATCAATTAGCCTGATGTCTAGCTTATTTGCTTAAACCAACTAAAAAACACATCAGTAAGTACAACCAGAAAGACAGTTTTAAACCTGTGAGTTATGATGATCGGTACAAACCGATGTGTTCACTTGATGTGACATCCTTATTTACTACTATTCCGTTGCAAGAAACAGTTTATGGCACTTGCATATTTGTTTTCCCATCCTAGTGATCAAACTGAAATTATCACTACTTTTGTACATACAGAATTTAGGGTTTAACTTCCAGATATTTGCTTTTTGACAATTGAACAGGGTTGCAGCAGGTCCGCTCCGTCCACTCCAGGCTGATATGTTCATGGTTGAAGTAAAATACACATTATGCAAGAACCTGTCAAATCAGATGTACATAAGTTATGTAGACACCTAACCCTGACCATTCTCAAGAACTTGTGGTTCTTGAATCAAGCTCATCCAAACCTCAAGTTAATTGGGGAGAACTAAGTAAATGACTGCTCTCTGTCCCTGGACATTTTCGTTATTCAACAAGTATTCTACTTAAACAGAATAGTATATAAACTTAGAAAGGTACTATCCGATCCGGCATAACGGAAACCTAGTTAGAGAGCTGTTTCACAGAGCGATAAGGTTATGCACGGAATTCTATCAACCAGTAAGGTTAAACACATTGAGAGATGACCTATAAACTACCGGGACCTCCTGTAATTTATCATGAGGTACAGTAGTATCATTACCTCAAGGATACGGTTGATAACGATACTGAAGAAGGCCACATACTTGGGACTTCCAGGTGGTCACCAGTGAAAAAACGGCTAATGGCTATTGTATTCGAAACTTGCAAATGCCACAAAATTATGGCACAACAAATTAGAGCTTTAGCAGTCCTCTAGGCCAGGTAAAAACTGACTTCTGTTACATTCCACCTTTTATGCAAGTACTCGAGTGCCTGCAGTGTGCGATACGTAAAAAGGACAAACTGACAGGCAGCTGCTCCTAAGAAGGAGCACGTCCCCAAATGGCTGACAGCAACTGGATATGGCTGTATAGAGGTCGATGGATAGCGTCACCGGTAGTAGAGCACAAAATCAAAGCTGGACAAGACGGTGAAGGTTTCAACACATTCTTTGTGATTTTTTCGGAGAAACCGGGAAAATTCTCCAGTTTGCTGAGGCTCTGGTTATCAGGTGTCACAATCTCCTGTGTGTTAAAAAACATCTTGTGTTGACGTTGCAGCCACACTGATAATCACCATTTATACATTTTTATTATTGTGTCCGTCTTCTGAGTCCATGAACCATGGCCTCAGCTGTATGGAACCTTGTCTCGATGTGTGAAGTTAGTTGCGTGTCCATGTGTGATCAGAACAAACCGTCATTAGTTCCGCGTTGTCGTGAGAACGTGAGTATAAAATACGTCAACTTCATTCTATTTCAAAGTTTAACTATATACCATAAACCAAATGGATGATCTGGGAGGTACTTCACTGAGCTAAGACCTGTCACAGAGTTTCGTACAATAACGCAATTGTTCAACTTCGGATCACAGTGAATGATCATGTGTGCACCCTCTGAAACATTGTTTCTTAAGCTCTTAGTTAATTTTCTTCTGTGCTTCACAACTGGGTTATCTTGAAAGTTATGCATGCTTGAGTTTCTTCTCAATGTTTTTAAGTTTGTTTCTAAGTCTGTGCGTGGCTTTTCATACGTACAACATTTTTTAAACGATCTATCCGCAGTTCTCGTGCGTCCTCTATGCTCTATCCGAAAATGTGCGTGTCAGTGTTTACATAGAAACTTTTCTGAATAAGTCGCCCAATGTTATATTAGGACGCATTGTTCAATTATTTCGTCCGAAGATGTTTATCACCCACCTGATTAATTTCACTGATACTAATTGGGAACACCTCCCACTATTTGTTACTACTCATTTTTTTAAAATTCTATAGGAGACTTAAGGTCTTGTCAATTGGCGTATTCATACAGTCCTGTGTGACCTACTATGATGAATTCACAATTGATCTACTAATCATAGGCTAAAACCTTGTATCTAATCGCCGGTTCTTGTATATGGATATCCAAGTCGGTCCTTTTTCTCCACATATGAAACAGTGAGTTTTATTTAAGTACTTTTCGGCACCCGTGACACCTATCACGCTAGTTAAAAACTGACCTGCCAGTAGCTCTCATGCACATCAGTTCTCGCCCACTTCTCACCATATTTCGAGACCCCTCCTCCTTCAGTAGCCAGATTACACCGTCAAACTATAACAATAGTCACAAAACCGCAGACTAAGACTGATGGACAGCCCGCAACGGAGTAAAGCACTCGCATTCTCTTATGACTTCTCCCACATGGCAACCTCGGTGGCGCTTTGACAACTACTGACGAAGCATTGAACTCTGTCAATACAAATACCAGTGCAAACAAGAAAACGCATCAGACCCAGGCTTAATATTATGAAGCGTTTGGCAAGCCTTCAGGCCTACGTAAACAACACTTATTATCGTATGTTGGAAGTACGACAAGCTGTCTAACATCGTTATACGGAACATTCGGATTCCGATGCAGTCGGTGACACGCTGAATTGAACTCCCACCTTGGTTTCCTGCAACATGAACATCGCAACAAAGAATACATAGAGGAGTATAACGCACACTGTTTGTCCCGCCTTCTTACCACCAGGTCTTAGTTCATAGTGGAGAATGTTGCGTAAACTTGATACGCGAATGACCTCTACACTTCTACGTTTACGATGAACGGTCTCAAGCTGGCCATTTCCAGTCGTACGATAAGTAGATCAACAGCAAGCATTGAAAACGGACTACGATTTTTGCTGTTGAAGTTGCTGAGCGTAGATCGAGGACAGCAGTCTGATGCATCTAACATTTTAACGGCACTTAGCACAGCCATCACATCAAGGCCTCTGGGGCTCCCCCTACAAGATTATCTTTTCTCTCGACCCCGGAAAATGTACCGACATCACCCACAGTTGGCACGACGTGTTCGCAATTAACCAAATCGGCTCTAACCAACCGACTGCCAAAACATATCACAAATAAATGTCCCCATTCGGTCACATGTTTTCAGACATCGTCATTCTCTCAAGAATCCCTGTGTGTCCAAACCAAACATGAAATTTTGCGCCAGTTCTGCCAACCAGGTCGACACAATTGAGGTACTTGAGCCCCATCTTACACGCAGGCAACTTTGTCATGAGCTACGAATCATCGAGCCATCAAGACGACGGCCTCACAACATTATGAGGATCAGAATCTGCAGCCAGGTCCGATTTGTCCGATTTGGACGTATCCAAAACCGTTACAAGCGAAAAAAGAGAGACGCAGCAGCAACTGTACTTAACGGCCGATAGATAAATACCTTTGCTGACAACTAACACAGGTTTACGGGAATTACGGACTACTGGGGCACGGTACTTGATGGTCCGGAGGTGTGTGAGAAACGTTCTACAAAGAGTATGACCCCATATAATCGTACCATCGTCGCTCCACTCTCCGTAGCTGAGGCCGCCAAAGCGATCTGTTCCTTGAATGGACCTGAGTTCGAACCCGACCGTTTTACACCTAACGACGTAAACTATTTCCAAGCCAACAAGTAGTTTGGCAGATTCATGATTTTAGATTTTATTTTCAAACTAAATCATTGGCAGTGATTTTAGTCTAATGTTGATCGCTGAACAACGTCCTCCACAACCGAAACTTGCTAGCATAACATTTGAACGTAAGATCGCCATCCCACTTAGGCTATCTGACCTCCGTTCGTGTTCTGTCCACCCATTGGTCACGAGGTGCTTTCATACGATCCTGTTTGATCGTTGGGCTCCATTATTTCCCCCTGGTTAACAACAACTTGGCTTCTTACAGAGAGATGGAACGTTTGACATGACAACCATTCGCCATAGCTTGCTTCGAAATTCTCTTACAACCCACCGTGATTGGTCGTTTGCAGGCATTGATATATCTAAGGTTTCCATCCACAATCCCACGACTCTGTAACCAGAACAGTCAGTCACTGTACACGGTTCACCTGTCATTTTAAGCAACTGCCTACGTTCAGAATACAAGTTTGTTGAGTGTTACTTTGAAAGCTGTGAGTTTTTCTTACAAAGAGGTGGCCGTCCAGGAAACTGTCTCCCTCTCTGTTGTTTGGATGCCTTGGATGAGTCTTTTTTGTCCTCTACTGAGTTT
>LOND01000032.1:272622-293452 GCA_014220965.1 Paragonimus kellicotti
AACATTTGCTTGGCAACCGTCTGAGGTTTTCTTGAAATATCCGATTCATATAAGAGAGGTATTCAATATGCGTATGGCAATTACGTGTAAGTTTAAATAAATTTACACTTCTTGTAAGTTGACTCAAATTTGCATCATGTAGTGCATGAAGTACGATATCGAATCATGCAGTTAATTTACACAGGGGCATAGTACCCCGTCTTAGCGTCTTGTGTAAATTTCAAATCTGGGAGATGCAGGCTTTTCAATAAAAATAAATCGTTAACTTTACTCCCGAGAACATCACTTGATTTGGGTCTTTTTGTCGAATGACGAGTTTTTCGAGGGAACGAATTGACACACGTGGACATTGAGAATCGCGGGCTAATAAACAGTAATTACGGACTGCAGGCAAACCAGAGAAGATCAGTTACGGCAGAAACCTTGAGATTTGAAACCATTCTACAAGTGCATGCTTTCTGCCGTAACTGATCTTCTCTGGTTTGCCTGCAGTCCGTAATTACTGTTTATTAGCCCGCGATTCTCAATGTCCACGTGTGTCAATTCGTTCCCTCGAAAAACTCGTCATTCGACAAAAAGACCCAAATCAAGTGATGTTCTCGGGAGTAAAGTTAACGATTTATTTTTATTGAAAAGCCTGCATCTCCCAGATTTGAAATTTACACAAGACGCTAAGACGGGGTACTATGCCCCTGTGTAAATTAACTGCATGATTCGATATCGTACTTCATGCACTACATGATGCAAATTTGAGTCAACTTACAAGAAGTGTAAATTTATTTAAACTTACACGTAATTGCCATACGCATATTGAATACCTCTCTTATATGAATCGGATATTTCAAGAAAACCTCAGACGGTTGCCAAGCAAATGTTTGAAATATCAAATTTTGAGAGACCAATTAGTTGCAGGAGTGTTTATGGTTATGGATGCCACTCAGTACAGTGGGACTGCGATTATTTGGAGAAACGGCGTTTTCAGAAAAGATGAAAAACAGGGGTGCATCAAACTATTTGTTGAGGACCGTATTTATCTTTCTTCAATTTGGTTGTGATTTCACTTATGTGCAGGTCACAAATAGCCACTTGGGCAACGAAGGGTCCACCATCCTTGAATATACAAATGTTGGGTTTGAGAAGTGAGTTGACCATGAGGATATGAGTTCCTGAGAGCGTTGTAGGTTTCTTATTTTTCAGCTCAAGAATTCTTAATGCAACTACAATTTTCTGTCGTCTGCACGCGCCAGAATGAGTAAAAGGACATGACTGAGGTGTGTGCGACAAACTTCCACGACTAGTACCACACCCGCACTTTAATTCCTTCGATGAATTTGGACGGCCAGATGAGCGACGGATTTTCATGTGCAGCACAGCAGCTTTAAGTTACATTGTTCCGATGTGTAGACGCATTATGATCCCGTTTGGGTTACTCAACCATTTGTATGTTGTGGTCGTCGTGTACTGAGTAGCAGCGTTCATGTTATATTAACACCACTGCTATTCAGTAGTGGAACCAGAGCATATATTTTGACATCGAAATAGCCGCAGGAAAAATACAAGAAGAAACATTGGAGTGCAGCATCGCATGAAATGGTTCTTGGTACGTAAGGGAACGTAAAGGAACTGAGCGTTGACGTCTGTGGCAGCCGTGACGGTCTGGGCCGAGTGCCGTATGCAGATGAGTGTTTTCGTTTGTTGTCTTGTTGAAACGCATAACCCACGCGTTGCTTTTCTGAATAAACAACCCTTGTGCCATCCGCGTTTTGGATCACAACACTAGTACCTCATCCTACACAAACGTGTAAACAAGCTAAGATGACAGTCTCCGCAGGCCAACCGGTTCATCTGCTGGTGCAACCTCAACCAGTTACCCATGAGATGATTATTTTCACCAGATGTAAGTGTATTTCGTAAGGAATGTTGGGATGGTGAGGGAGCGCATATACCCTAGTCGTCTCCTCTGATATGTTGCTGCAGTTGACAAAACTTATCTGGGTAGAGCGGAAGACGTATGTCATCTCGTAACTGTACGTTGCTCCTTCTTAACGACAGAAATAACGTTTACGAAGTGGGGGTGGCAAATATGGACATTTAGCTCACTAGCGCAGTTGTATTTTGAGAACAAAAGCGAAACAGTCAACGTGAGAACGTTTAAGCTGGTCGGCGAACTAAACACCAAGTTTATTTTCTTGACCACTGACAGTCTGTTGCGAGACAGGCTAAGGTCAGTTTAAACAGTAGCGTTGTTATGCCCAGTTTTACGCTTCCAGAAAAGTACCTTCTGAAGCCCTAATTAGGGAGGTGCATTGCTTTACACTTGGCCGTGTTGTTTGTGGCCCAGCGGTGTAGTACGTTCAGGTCACATTGCTCACTATACGCCTAAGTTTAGTATCATCGACACCTAACGATACTGTGGAACTGGCATGTTGTGGAATTTCCAGCACTAAGAACAGAGCTAAGAGGTCCTATTATGGAGTCCAGTGACATTATGCTAGTCACACAGTACCAAACTGAAATATACCCCATTCACTTGTATAATAGAGCTTGCACAGCTGTCGTCCCCCAATTAAAGACTATACGTTACTGTGTATAATTTTTCGATTTTCTCTAAATACCTGTTTCAGATTGATCCGGTTAATGTTAGTAAGTATTTTGTGTAGCGCTAGGCCCCTAGGTCGTCTAGATCGCCTGCTCAAAACATATCTATCGATGGCGTTAGTAAGAACATCCACAATGATTTACCAACGGTATTCTAGTGACGGATAAGCTGAAACAACAGACCAAAACCATATGGCTAAGCTGTTTGGTGAAGAACAACCAATTACGCTTTATACCAGTTCTTTGCGGAGTTTCGATTCAGCGAGAAAGCAGCACCTCGTTTTTCATTTTAACCTACCACATGATCACTACGACTAAAATGGATGTTATTTTGTAAGTAATTCATAGTTTCTGCTTTTTAGTATAGAACCTGGATTTGAAGGTACCGGAAACTCCTGACATTTTCTGTTGAGTAAAAATTTACAAAAAATTTACAAGAAGCGGCTTATGCAAATATAACGTGAGCCTTGTGGTTATCGAAGTCACCCGCAAGGTAAATAAAACCGCCCATAAGTAGGATCTGCTAGGATTGTTTAAAAGTTAGCTTGTATACAGTGTTACTGAATAGGAGATCGTCGACCCGCGAGACTGAAGAAGGTCAGCAGGCCATATCGATCAAACAACTGGATGAGTTGTTTAAAACCGTGGTGTTTTATACGGTTTTAGACGTGCCCAGTAGAACTGGGTCATCCTCTACAGACTTCTTGAGGCGGCTGTCAACGCGAACAGCTACACCACTGCAGTTTGCGCAATGACAGTAACAGTCGTACGCGGTCAAACCTAGTATGTTTATTTCATCTTTACCATCTGTCGCATACTTGAGTTCTGACCACCAAATCTAGTGACACTTACAGTTGCTATTGAAACTATTGTCAACTTCAGCAAACAAAACGGGTCTCAGTTAAAAATATGTTATTTTGAATTTAACCCAAAGTGGCTGATGGATTATCAAAACGTAGTCACTTGGTTACCTTGCATTTTACCTTCCGATTAAGCGGGCATGTTCAAAAATAAGAACTTTGCATGTGAGACGAAACTTTTTATTGCGCTATTCTAAATGCTACGTACCATACACTCGTCTGCCAGTGTATCCAGGGTCGACCAAGGCCTCTATGGGCCTAGGTTGCATATCTGACTCGAAAGTCAGGCCTTAGACTTCTAAAGACAGCTAAACTTCAATGATCGTCTTGTAAAAGTACTGGTATTCATACTCTGTAGTACCTTGTATTGTAATCTGTAATGCTGTTTGAACTTTCTTTTTTAAAAAAAATATTTTGTCGTTTGAATTTTTGTGTCACGGTTTGCTCCGCTTTGAATAAAGCTGTGTAAATCTCTGTACACAGTAAACGATAAACAGTTCAAAACTTGCCCAAGTATTTCCAAAATAATTTACCAGCTTATAAAAGCCACCAAGAGTAGGCTAATCAAGCTAGGGTGGTTTGCTAGTAACCCACCAGTTAGGCAATATTTTGCACGTTGGTCCATCCATCGGCTAGTTCTTTGTCTACACAAACATTTTCTTCATTTTTCGAAGCTTTCGTTTAAAGATGGATATGTATGGTAAGTTACAAACATGCTTAAACTTTGTCGATATAAGGGCTATCGTATCTGGTTGGTAGTTTCAGACAATATCGTCTACCGGTTCATCGATACATTACTTCGCATACTTGGAAGCGATATATGATCAGACCAGTCCATGCAGAAGGTTTATATTTGTAAGATTGTGTACAAACTGAATACCGCAGTAAAAGAATATCGAAGAAAATCGAGAGGCTGCCTTGGAATCAACATGAATATTTAGTTGACATCAGTATAACATTACTAAAAAGGTTGCGTTAGTGGTATACGTCTAATGCTCACCTGATACGCATATCAGATGAGTGGCAACGACCACAAAACCGGTCGTGTGTTTCCGTCGAGGTGTGCTTATAAAACCAATACGTCAGATCACCGTACCACATACAATTATGACATCATTTAACATCTTAAAGCAAATAGGCCAGCTAACAGTTCCGAAGCTATAACGAACCGAGGTTGGCTTATCGGCTGAACAGTCACGTTTCTGTTTGAGAAGCCCACTTCTGGTCCACTGTGACAGCAAACATATTGTGATGCAATGAGCTGAAAATACAAGTAAGAAACCAAAATCAACGGAACAGTTCACGTTTAGTCATTGTAACTGGGATATGCGAAAGTGATCTTCAGGATTTCATCTATTATATTTTTAATTTCATTGTATTGTTCCATCACGTGTTCCAATATTCGTAATTCAAGCAAGTGTTGAAAGTCGCACCGTTAGATACGCAAGATCTTTATCAAATGCTATTATCAACAGGAGTTTTCGGGATGAACTACATGTACACCGAACACCCTTTTTTGGTGGATGATACCAGTGTTTAGTATTGCAGACAGTACTCAATTTATGTATATTTTGGCGTTACAACGTCGAAGCCGCAAACTTATACAAGTTTACATGTATGCGCATACATAAATATGAAGCTAAGCCCAGTGACGCAGTGACGCTAGAAGCTAATCCTTCGTTTCACCTGACAGTTATCGCTGTTCCGTCCTCCGTGGTACAGCAAAGTGTGATGCAGACCCAACTGGTCACTAACCTTACGTCACAAACGCAGTGGCAGATTAGCCTAATCTTCAGCAGAATTTGTCTAGCTTCCTTTTGGCATCCGTTCTACTCTACATGATGACGTGCGTGCTGGAAGGAATACACATTCTGTTGATATTACCAGCCGTTTGTACACTCGAGTGGCAAACTGACCCCATCGTGTGTACACAAATCCTGGCTACAGGGAGACGTAACAGATAGTGGCAACAACAACTGTGGCTGCCGCAACTTAAGCATGTTTATTTTTTGTTTCCTACGTCTCCACCGGCTGCAGATTCCTGGTTGAAATCGTTGTGGAAGTTAGCACACTCTCTGAAACAAATCCTGTGCGTTGCAGGGAGTCAACGACAATCGAAATTGAACATTAGATACACACGGTCCATGATTGAAATACAAGTTTTGGTAGATTTTTAACATTGCCGTGCGAAACGCTGCAAGAAATTAGGTCGTCTGTTCAGGCCAGACCAATAAAGTGCCTTGTGCAACTCGAGGGATGATTCTTCATCTTTTTTAGAACGTACGTCTTTAGCAAATAGAGATACGTTTAAACAAGTGTACCTAGGCCACAAAATTACTAATGCAAACGTGGAACTCAAGTGCAAATTAAGGAAATCGGTTACAGTTATTATGAGTTCTGAAAATAATCTTTCATCTTGCTTTGAAGTGAATTCAGGAGTGAGAAGGTTGAGTTTGTGTAGATTTGAGGCTAAGTGGGGTATAACGAAGAGATAATAAGGGGTGGTGGTGCGTGCAATCAAACTTTTTCACAAGGATCTAGTGGGGGATATAGAAACACACACAGAGATCCGAATATGAAGAGTGGATTGTGTCCGATATGATCTTTGCCGGAAATTTTCCGCACGTTTTGAAATGATGAGAAGCAATAAAGTAAACGAACTGTTTTCCGGGAATGTCACTGCAACTGGACAGATGCTTTCGGGATTTGGCAAAGCGTTTAAAGTTCTTTGACAACAAACTGGGGAAAATAAATGGTGAACAATACGTCCAGTGGGGAAGCACATAAGCCCTAATAAAACAAATAAACAAGTGGTTACGAATGGAGAGAGAAATTAGGCGGTGGACATGAGACGAAAACCTCCGGACTTTGGTGAAAATGTCAAAAAACATGAAGTCACCCTGTCATGTTGTTTCTTAAAGTAACTTCCAGAAATTTACCAGAAAGCAATCGAGGTTAAGGTTCACTATTCTCATAAAGGAAGGAGCATACATTGGAAAGTTTCTGGTATTGTTTTATCCTCAAAAGCGGGAACAAAGTATTAACACATTTGGATGTGTTAAGAGACAAACTGTGAGGCTCTGGCCAGCTTACTAGCTCAGTTGAGCTACTCAGCTGGGCAGGGGAAAAACATCGATTTGAGTGCGTGGTGACCAATACCCCATGGTCTGCCAGTTTGATAACAAACGTGTATGCTGGCATAGTTGCATTATGGATTGAAAACAAGAAAGGGGAGAGGACTGCGCCGTGTAGGACACCGGAGCTACTGATGAATGACGATGAAACTTGACCACCGAACTGAGTAAGTGTACTACGATTTGTAATGTAATCGCATAAAAATTGACAACTGAAGCTTGAATTCCAGATTCTTTGTCAACCCTTCAAAAAGCATTGCTTTACTCTAAAAAACATATATGGACGGCTCGCCACCTTCCGTCAGGCGATCACAGAGTGGAATGAACTAGACAACCGAGAGCATCTAAGGTTGAGCGTGAGCAGCGACAGATAGACTGACTAGAATCCATGATGTCCACCCGAGCTTCCATTTGAGCAAGACTGAGTTTTCCAAAATTTTCACTGCTGCGGATGTACATGAGATCGGACAAAGTCTAACGATTACTTTTTGGGAGATTGATGTGATGCGTGCCGTCTTCCGTCAATCAGAAATTTTGTATTGTCTGAAGCATTGAAGGAACATCTTATCGGCTTTCTAACTGCGTTCAAACTTGACGTCAGCATGCACCTCAAAAATTCATGGATTACGAACTGGTGGCGCACGTGCAAAATAAACAAATAACAGTCAGCTGATTAGTCTTAAGCACTAGGTTACCCTTGTACAACAACGCAATTGTAAGCGCTGTTCTGAGATTTACTCTAACTCGTCAACCCTTCGCACTGATTTTCTACTAACCTTACAGAACGAGTTGGACTATCTCAACCGGTAGTTCGTAGAAAATGATTTGTCGTTCACTGTCACCAGATGTGAAGTCTTGCACATTCTCTATCAAAATTGTGCTTACTACTACCACGAAGACACAAAGTTGCTTGTGTCAGTATACGAACCAGAGCTGGGAACCCTAGAGACAGACTAATTCAGGATGTCTACAAATTGTGTTGCCGTTACCAAAACAGCGCAAATGGTCTTGGATCTCTTAAGACGAGATTGTGTAATCCCCTTTGTCGAAATAGTTCGCATTACCTTCACCTCCTTAATCCATCCACACCTATAGGCGAACGCAGCATTGTCGTTCTTATCGAAATTGGTCAGAGACAGATCATTAAAAGAATGATCGGACTCAAGAAAATTTCATATCTAGAGATACTAGTAGAATTAGGCAAAGCTGAATGAATTAAAGACACCTAGGGAGAAATTTAATTCCTACTTACAGGATATGCCATATTCCCGGTCGTCCATTGTAGATATCTTCTCATTAAACAAGGAAGAACGTCTGAAGTGCCACTCGCTGAAACATCCACCACAGCCCCAGAACGGGTTTTAAAAATATTCGGTTCCAGTATTCACCAGCAAGTCGGTGGACAGCTGTTTCGACCCAGTTGGGTCGTATCACCAGCCGCTTATTTACAGGTCGTGGATTTGATTCTACGGCATGCGTAGTGCTAACAAGGCTCAGCTGGGTCGAAACAGCTGTCCACCACTTTGCTGGCGATCACTTGGACCGAATGTTTGTAAAACCCCCTTTCAACCCCTTCTGGGGCTGCGGAGGATTTTTGCTCGTTTTCAGGCCTATCACGAAAGGGATGATCGATTTTAGCTTATGAACGAAACAAGTGCAACATCTAAGGAAACTAATTTGGAATCCTTCTAGATGGGATTGTTGCAGAAGTTACCATTACACTTTGATCACTTAGGCATTTTATTTCGTTACATTGATTTCTTATCAGATGTATAGATGATCGTACGTGTCGAAATTTCCGCACGCACCAAAAACTGACTGGTTCAACTTGAATGATTCCCATCGATTTTTATTATCAGCACAGATGTTCTGAATAAACTGTACGAACACGAAGCACTTTATTTTGTTTGATAGTAAGCACCGATGTTATTTTTAGTTCTTTCTGTGGTTGCAGATTGAATATTTAACAACTAGCCACAGGAGAATATAAACTTTGATAAACGCGCCCATTTTTCGGGACTTACTTTTTTAAAGGATTGCTTTACAGTGTGGTTAATATACATAGTAACATAGCGTGGATATGAAAGCGTGCTCTATTCTACCATTTGGATCAAACGGAGGTCACTTGAACACTGGCAGCTTCAAGTAAAAATTAATAACTGCAAGACAATGAGTGCGTGGCATGTGACTTTCTACTACGTATCTGACTGCTGTTGGGTTAGGAGAACGGATTTACTACTCCCAACGGTTTCCTCGTATGACTAACAAATAATTAGGCCACTGACTACTGAATGTCAACGGAGACACAAGCGGGATCACTGAGAGGCAACATAAACCGTCACACCACGAATTGATGCTTGCTTGATAGGGACTGTGGGTTCCACAGGCATGTAAGCACACAGTGACAAAAATAACACATCTAGTTGACAGAATATGTATTGAGCATGGTATTTAATATCACGTGTATCATTATTTCATTCTAGTTAGAGGACTACTATATAAGAGGAGTGATATGCATTCCTTTTCGTGTTATGCACGCTGTTAACTGAGCCGTAAGAATAAGATGGCACAACAAGTAGCCAAGATTCGAAAGGTGGAAATGCCTAGAGAGATGCAAGAACGCGCTATACAGGTAGCTGCAGACGCTTTGGAGCGGTACACTCAAGACTGGGAAATTGGTGCTCATGTCAGAGAACAATTTGATAATCAGTACAAGCCTGTTTGGCATTGCATCGTTGGGAAAAGTTTCGGCGGGTAGGTTCTTTCTAACAAATGATAGTTTGATCAATTTTTACTGTCCAAAGTCATGTGCTCACTGTGTCTCAACAGTTAGGATATTCAGTTTATCTCTTGTTGCTTAAGTGTCTGTGCAATTAATCAACACACATCAACATGTGTTTCTAAGTACTTGAATGTCCACAATTGTTTTCAGCGACCACTTCTGGCTTCCAAAGTATGTGAATTTATAATTAGCACATTGTTATATTAATAGGGCTAGTTAGAAGCATGAATATTTAGAATTGTGTTTTCACAGTGGTAGTCCGAAATGTAATAGATAACAAACGGTGGTCGATTTTACTGCTTTTAGTAGCACCCACTCACTTGTAAAACTCATCAAGAAATTTCATTATTTCGCAGCATCGCAGGTCCACCAGTAGAATAATTTTGAATGTATTGTCATTGTTCTTTGATGTTCACCCTCCAACTGTAGCTCCGTGACCGGTTTCATTCTTGTTGGTAAAGATAACTAGAATGAACATCAAGCCAAATCAAGTCAATGTCCATGTTACGAGACAGGTTTCTGCCTACTATCCCATCTGCCATACGACCAACGTTTCAGACGGTGGTGGACAAAACAATTAACGTCGCTTGGAAGGGGACATTATTGGTTTAGTGAAGACGGTTTATTTGAGCACCACTTGGCTGTAGTAAGAATCACGTGGTTTTGATAAGCCCAAATCCATACCATCATGACCGTTACCACTGCGTGCAGCCCGTTACTTGGAACATGCCCATTCAGTCAGTCTGGCTGCCACATCACAGTAATTAACTTACAGGCACCGTTTTTAAAAGAGGCATTCGACTCTAATTTTTGTATCGTGCAAGCTCGTCACTAGTACCACAGTGCCACTGACCTCATATTAGAAAACATTAAGTTAACGAACCTAAGCGACAACGAATCCCAAGTTCAGTGATTTCTTTCCAAAGGAGCTAGTTGATAGTGAAAATGCGAACTCCCCAATCACACATGACCGATGTCCCAGTTACATCAGCCACGCCTCGGGCTACTTATCAGTAATCGCAACATCTGAGACAATGGCGAGAAAACCGGTGGTCTTGCCTACCTAGTGAGAAGAAATTTGCCATTTTGAATCTAGTGCACACGCTCTTGGCCTCGTAAGTTCAGAGAAAGAGGAAACCAACGGAGAAGTGTTAGGTTAAGAGCATATTTTAGAAAATAGTTATACAGCTTAACGTCTGTCACTGGCTGCTGTTATTATTTCATTAATGTAAGAATATCATGAAATATACCGTGTCCATTCAACCAGCACGGCGTTTTCTAGCGAGCAGCTTGTGATTTGCTTAATCTAACTCGACATCATTCATACCTGATCGCAGCCTTTACATTGTGGTAGATGTTTCAGCCTATTTCCCATTCATACCTTTGTACTGATTCACTATTTTGTCGTCAAGTGGGCTACAATCAAAATTAACCTCAACTCAGTCTAACAAAGTGAGAGGAGTACATCTCAAGACTGGAAAAGCATGTATATGTGTGCTTTGTCAGGAGTATGAAGAAGTAGCACTCATGGTGATTTCCAGTGCACAGCTACTCAGAGCAAACGCGCATATTACATGCTAGTAGACAAACAGATGGCAGGAATCAGTATGCGTTGACTAACTCATTCTGACCTGCTTTGATACGGAACCGAATCTCATCGGAGTTGCCTGTTATTTAGGTATAGGTTCTCGCATCTTGGCAACAACCACCTAACTGACTTTCACTCAATATTGCTACTTTTACTGTCAATCAATTTTCATCGGACATCGCTATGTCCATCTTTATTTCGATTAATTTGACGTTATATCCTGCGCACAATACACAACTGAACAAAGAAAGACTAATACAGTCAGTATGAAGTTGTTCTGAAAAGCGTTGTTTAGCTGTAGATCTGCTTAAACATCTGTAGAAGCTGCAGTGATAGACCAAAGCACTAACATTTTGAAATAGCAGTTCATTCTGGCCAGTCATTTTTGAGAGTAAGTTCCTGTCCAACACGTAATCGTAGAAAACTTAATCAGAGGCTTTATCTGGAAATCTCAGTTTACTTCTTTCAGTTGACAGGCTTGTTCGTGGGCTGATCTGTTATTGCCTTGCATTATCGGAGAGTCCATGCAGAAATTGAATCGCGGATCTTTAAGTCACTTCTCACACTGTTCTCTCTAACTACATGTGACCAAATCACGACTTATCAGTCCACCGTCCTCATATTCAATAGAACAGCAACTTTTAATTCCTCAATATAGAATGTGATGGAATAATGCTGGGTCAAGTGAAATGATGTCTGGTTGAATGAACTGTATTCAATCGGTACCGAGGAGTTAGCAGCAAGTTACTTCATCCGCTTTGTCAACGGGTTGTTCAGAAGGTGTATATGCAAGCTCGCGACGGATTCGCGACAGAACCTGTGCAGTGCCATTTTTCAGGTCAGTTTCAAGCCGACTAATCTATGCTGACTGCTCCTGTTTTTCTTCTGTATACCAGGGCATTGTCACGGAATTTAAAATTAGATAAACGGTCAACAAACGTTAGTGGCAGACGAAATGGGTTCATCGAGCCATATGTGTTCACTGAGCATGAACAACTTTAACTGTTGTTTGCAAGTGGAATTTTATCGATTCTTAATCAAACACAGTATTATTGGGAGGCACAAGGAAATGCAGTTGATGAAAACTGAACACCAATCCCTTCTGACGGCAGCTTTGTGTTCACCCAAACTTTACAGCCTTCCTCTTTCGAAAAGGCACTCGCCTTGAGCTCAGCACTCATTCAGGTTCGTCTTTACTGACGACGCCGAGATTTGAACTGCGGACCACGTCCATGTGGACATCCGCGTTGAATACTTAGCCTTTGAACCACATCCCTCATTGCTCACCAGTGGCTTAAAAGTTTAACGGTTTCTATGAGTACAACTTGACGATAAGCGCTAATCACAGGGATATCAACTGGAGATAACAGGACAGTCATTGCACTTCCTCTGGAGACGATAAACCAATCCCAACGGCACTCACGAGATTTTGTGTGTGACAAATCGATCGTACCTGATGTGAGGTCATCACCACAGTGGCTTGGACAGAAGCCGGACTGCAGCCCATTTTACGGTCGCATCGAGGATGCACAGCATAGACAAACTATTACAAGGGCACAACTCAATTCCAGAGCTTTTTTTGGAGGGTGGCCGGATGAACAGTCTTTCTGAAAACGAACACTGCCATCAGCTGTGAATACTGCTCAGTTTGTTTATTCAAACGTTTATTAGTCATTTCGATATCTCAACACGCTTCGTAAAAAGTGACAGGTGAATGCACTGAAATGGGTTTACGAATCACTGGCGTGAGTTTTATTGTGTAAGTAGGAATCTCGGTGACAACAAAGTTGTCCTGTATGTACATCTTATATGTATATTTACTTATCCGTCTGATGTTTTAGGCCTCAATACGAAGTTGATGCTTCATTGTTAAGATGCATAATGTATTGGGTGTCAAAGGTGTTATTTTAAATAACGATATTTTTGCCGAGCTTATCCGATAATTATTATTAGAATTGTGAGATTTCTGATTTTGTTATCGAAGTTATTGAAATCTCTTGAGTCGTTGAAGGACAAGTTAGGGTGAAAGTTGACTGTTATTCTGCTGCCTTAATCACACTATGGATTAACACCGCATTCAAATTAAGCTTGAACCAAACGCTGTTCATTTGATAGCTAACGAACAGCAGAACATCAAGTTATATCTGGTTTATCTGGTCTAAGGAAACTTCTATGTCAGAATTGAAACGTCACAGATAAAACGAATTACCGATTGTTCACAAGTTGTTCTGAAATTGTAAGCAATCAGTCAGCCTCAAGTATATTCCAATTAATAGCGTACGTCGCAAAAATTTAACGTTTCGGTTCGTTTCGTCAGTCACCTACTAGTAACAATATAAAAAACAGCATAGTGATAACATTTGAACAAAGCGGCTTTCCGTTCAAAAATAATTACTAAGTAAGATGTATATCGGTGAGCCACTTTTTTTGCAGATACAACATTGGTTATTTTTTTCCAATGAATCATTTACAACACGAAGAGCGGTACGTGCATACGCTTCGTACCGCCTCATAGATACCAAAGTTACGATAAGGAGAACCTTGGGGTGGGTGTGTTGGCTAATAAGCCAGTGGATAAGAAAGTTTACCAAGTTCGGGGCAGCGTGAGTTGATCCCGAACACACAAAGCCAGCGTGAGTTTGTCGACCGCAATCGCCCCAACAGACCACAAGAATCCCTGTTTGGTCGGAAGTTTGGGGGTTTGGGTTACGCAGCATCATGGTGAACAAATTGGTCCGGTGGATATTGCTATCCGTCTTCATGAGTGGCCTCGTGATTGGCCTCGCATCTAGTTGCTCGCCTGACCACCGATTCGTACAGTAGGCTGAATTAACTAGCTGGTATTCGGTCAACAGTTGATGTGGGAACCTATCCACCCTGCCGACGTAATGTTCTTTAGAACCGCAAGTGAACTGTTAAGCAACAGAGCGGTTGAAGCTGCCACATCTAGCGTTTATAAAACTAGCTTCTAGATTTGATAACAAGTGCTAAAACTGGACAATAAATACTTCGGAAATGTCTGATGTATTGATTTTTCGTGTTCATTTGGCCTAAGTGTGCTGCTGTAGGAAGTTTGTACAGTATTAAAGCGGCCACATCGCATTCCTTCAGAAGTGGAGTAATCATATGTTGGGTTGCAATAACTGTGCTCGGATGCACTTGCAAATCTACAAGAACATTCAGTTATAGAGAATCAGTGAAACATACCGAGGGACCTGATGTTGTTTCCGTCCGCTGAAAATATCACTGCAATTCATTTTGTGTAAATGTCCTTTTAGCATTGACAGAAGCAACATGCCCAAACGCAGCAACTGCTCTGCCAGCTAGGCTGCGAAGCCTCAGCGGAAGTCCCCTGGCTTCGTAGCTCAGCTGGTAACGCACTTTGCCGCGTTTGGGCATGTTTCTGTCGCTGGTTCGAATCCAGCCGAAGTCCAGATTTTTCGCAATTGGATCTCTTCTAAATTATCAAATCTGCCAAACTACTTATCAGTAGTTCTGTTGGCAGTTAAGGAAAATGGGGTTTGCTTATTTCTTGTAAGGCGGTCAGGAAAGTATGAAGGGGCTTATCATAATTCAAGAATTTTAATGGCCTATACAATGTTTGAAGTAAGTATTTAAGTGAATCCTGTTCCACTCTTCGTGCGTAAACCCTTGTGACGTTTCAAATAAATTCCTACTTAGAAGACAAATCGAAAGCGAGAGAGGTGTCTTTTAAGCGTGAAAAAATTAGTCTGCTTCTCATCTTTCATTCCTTGTGGAAGGACATAGTCGTGATTCTGGGTTTACTCACATATAATCCAAAGAATGCAGTTGGTCTGGTTGCTAGTTTTGACCGGCCATTGACTCGAGAACAGAAATCTCACGCTGTGCTAATATGTTTCGACACTCAGTCTTTTAAGTCGAGTCGAGTAGAGCTTTATTGCCTACGTTGGGTGAACCGCCAGCTACTTATGTTGAATTGACGGACTGAATACATACATAAATCTGACAGAGCGTAAGTGAAGAGGAGCTAATATGCTCTTTTGATACGAGTACTTCAAAAAACCATAAATAACTATCTATGCTGTGCAATGATAGCGGGACCAAAACGGGGGCCTGGTGCATCCTGTGAAGACTTTGGTGAACATAGCTGCTCAAACATCTACTCAGTTTACGAGAAAGAACTACGTTGAATGAATAAATGATAATGAATAAATGATAAACCGTGATTGCGAACGGTCACAAAGTGTTAAAAGCCGCATAGTGTTGCGAAGAAAACTAGTGAACTAGTTCAGAGTTGGAGAGCACAGTGCTGTTGAGTGAGGTTTCTAGCAGGAATACCGCAAGATGAACAATACATGATGAGGAATGTAGCCATAAGTGAAACCCCAGATTAAGTGTAGGAGTGAAGGGGAAGACGTTAAGACACCAGACAAATAATGTAAGACTCCGGAACCAGAAAAGAATGCATTATGTGGACTGGTTGACTTAGCCTAGAGGTAAATGTAGTGTCAAGATGTTCTGTTTAAAACGAAAGTTGTTGACATAGGCTGACAACCGGTGTGAACAGAGGAATGCTAATCAGGCTGATTATATACAGAATTTTTCTGTGAAAGGAAATGTTGCACCTTGCGAACCTGAGGTATTTAGTATAAGGGTTGTTGAAGATGACCAGCACACTAGCTGAGTAAAATAGCTTGAAGTACATTGTTTCTTCTGCTTTTCTGAATGTTTCATAATCCAAAACGAAACCCAACAGTACAGGTGAAGATGAAGGTTCCCCCAGATGTTGGCAGACCTTAAACTTGCAAAAGGAAAAAATGGAGACAGCGTGACAACCTGATGGATATCATGAGCGTGAGGAACTAAGGATGATATGGTGCGAAGCACGGAAGTAAAACACATTTGAATATTGGAAAAGCCTCTAGCCATTCATACGACGTAATTTAGTTAGATGAAAAAAAAAATAACATGGACGTTTCGACCGAAGAATTCAAACTGAACTCTGAAATTCAAAGAGTAGCATCGGACAGCAATACGTAGTTTATTAAATTAAAAAGAGATTGAGCAAATTAAGAAAGCCATCAAATCCACGGTGCACCAGGTTGTCCGATAATTAAAGCGTATCTTATTCTTGCCTGGGATCTTTGTTTTTATCTTACAAATAATGCACTATTTCAAAACTTGTAAGCAAAACCTGCAGGCAATGAGGAGAAATTTTGTTTCTCACCACTGTGAGACTGGTGTATTGCGGACACTTTTTCAGCCTCTTTAAACTTCTTCGTGTATTACATTGGAAAACGCAGTAGCCAATAGGAAAACCGATAAAAACTGGTAGTGATTAAATAAATGTAATAAGAGTTTTGGTTGATACGAGAATGGCCGACGATTTAAATTAGATGATACCTTGTATAGCATAGGGTCTGTATAACAGTTTCCACAGCCTAGATCCCAATAGTAAAAAATCTCGACAGCAGGAAGTCTTGACCTTTTTTCATACTGTTAGGTCACAGTCAGTTTGTTCGATATAACAGCCGACAAAATCCAGGCATTAATATGACAATGACGATCGAGCGAGTGCACTGGGAGGTGGCTCCATAATATACATGCTAAATTAGTAGTAGTCCTGGACCTGTAGTCCGTCTGAGCGTGTACCACTTGACATCGGTGACCGCACATCTCCGTGACAGGTGTATTTGCTATTCTTACGTACTTGCAAACATCGCCAACCTCTGCGAGTGGCCTGTAGTTAACCCCGTTCGTGATTTTTGTAAAACATTATATTGCGAAAAAGCTGCGTTATTTTCGTGTACAGCAAAGGAAAACGTGTGATGTTTGATACCAGCCAAATACGGAATTATGGATAGTACACCTTAGTTCGTACCTATTCTCTTTTACCAGTTTTCACAATGCAAGGCATCATGGGTCGTTGAGAAGCTTGAGGTTCACACTTGGTTCAAGTACGTGTTCGCAGCGTGATTGAAGAAATCTCCAGATGAATACTTACAACCTTAGTTGATTTTGCTGAAGCAGATGATGTAAACTTCAGGCTTTGACCTGGAACTGCCTTCAATTAATGTTTCTAAGATGAGAGTCCCCAATGAGTAGAACAAAAACTCCAAAATTTCCTACCACCCACCTGTATTCAAAATATCGTTCAACAAGTTAATGATTTCTGGAATTTCAACTTGGAGTGAAGTCCTAGTCGAGGGGTCATCGACTGGGATTAACAGAACAGTTACTGTGTTTCAAGGCCATCAAGCAATCCGAGCAGTATGCACAAGCAAGTGTGACTGAGCGTTTACGTATAATAGTTTGGTCGGGCCGAGTGTGAGGTCAGTGAAGCAACGGTCAACACGGTTACCCTCCATGAAAACGTGGTTGGAGGTCTCTGGTCCCGTTAGTGGCTGGGGTATGCACTACTGACGAGCGAAGCTCAAGTTCATTGGTTCTTTTCGAAAGAGGCTGACTGAAAAAGTCTGTTAGGATGTGACAGCTGCAACTAACTATGAGTTGTGTTCAATTAATGTAAGATCACAAATTCCCTACTACTCACCAGGAATATAACAACGTTTCTTTTCCCCATCTCTATCAAGAAGTCAGTCGGATGGGTTGGCTGTCTGGTACGGCATTGACGAAGAACACAATTTGATGCCGCATTATTTGTTTGCTTTGGAACGTATGTTCTATAATGACATTCCAGAGCCATATTTGCTAATCGATGAAAGTGACGTGAGTAAATGGTTTGAAGACACGTTTTGGAAACGTGTGAAGAATTTCGGTGTGACATTGATATTCGTACACTATCAGTGTTTATTCTGGTTACGTAATCTGTGCACGCTCGGGCAAAACAGGAGCGCGTCTTACTCACAATGCTGTCAAGGCTTGGCACAGGAAATGGAGGAAGGCATTGAGACGAGCGCAGTTCGGAATTTTTGCTACGCCTGAAGGAGTAGCAAAAGGGTTGCAGCGAGAGGATACAGGTGCAGAACGCATCGTTCGAAGTAAACTCTGTATCAACTGAAGAAAACGACCTCTGATAGAGAAACGAAATTTTAGTCGCTGTCGGTGATCGTGAAAGTCAAACAGTTGTGTACTATAGTCACAGTACTGCACATAATTTTTAGCTCTGATGAAATAATAAATGCGATTGAAGTCGAATTTTTGAATCTTATAACACCCGGATTACTATCTTTCAAATACCGCTAATTTCCGCTTTTGAGATTAGGAACCAGAGAGACTTTAACTGACGAAATGTTAATTATTGTTCACACGAGTTGTCGGGATTGTAAACAACACCCATAACTCAAGGTTGCACAACTCAACATTCCACCACAAGCCATCTTGTCTTTGTTTTGAACCAAAAAATGGAACTAGTTGAACTGAGGTCCAAACTATCAGCATTGGTGCTCATAGATGAAGTAGGACACATTGTCCCGCCTCACAGTGACCGTTTGAGCAGGGAGAGGTCGATAGGATGGAAGCGGGCGTCAGTGAAACAATAGATGCACGCTTCACACTCCGAAGAAGTTGGGGTACAAGAACTTGCGAATGACTTTTGGCCTCCGGATGATATTAGTACAGCTAATATCTGCAGTCGCATACAACTTTGAACTTATGTGGTTTATACTGGAGTACCCGAAATAGCGTTTTGCTCTCGCCGTTCTGATTTTACTGTGCATGTTATACATATTCTGTGAGAAGATGGTATATTTAGGGAGCCAGCAAAGCCATAAATTGAGAAATTCGGAATCGACCGCTCTAGAACCTCGGTTACGAATTTTATTTTGCCACAGCAAGAAGAACAACTTTAAATGTACTTCCCTATCCTCATTATTAACTCCGTTTAAGCTACCTTATCTGTCTAACAGTGTTCACTTAGGCCGTCCTCCGTCTTGCCTTCTATGGGTTTGCATCCATTTTATACAGCGACTAGGCTTGTGTACTACTCATTGTGTTGACGTCTGAGTTTTTATTTTATTTCTTTCAGGAAACACCCCACTATTTGAAAGGTAGATAACCAGTGCAAGTTGTGTTAAGGTTTTTACATTAGCAGTAAATAATTATTCACAAAACCACACTGTTGATCTAAGAATTATGGGTATACATGTCTCCTGCGCAGGAACGGCACTGCTGTTCATAGTTAGGGCATGGTAGCGATGTTGACAATCAAAGCGATACAATTTTACGGTTATTTTTTAATGCAAACTGTAACAAAGAATGGGATTTTAATTACTCTGAAAAGTGATATTCGTAAATTTCCGTCTCTTTTCATTTAGATCCGTTGCGTATGAAGAAAACCATTTCATTCACTTCTACCTCCGTAATCGGGCTTTTATGCTTTTCAAATGGGGCTGAACCACTGGTGGCGTCATACAATACCCGTCGCTGGAAGGAAATTATTTTGTCATTGAATCAAGAAAACGCTTGGAAATTCAAACCTATTCGTGATTGTTGTTCAGTTCGCAGTTGATTGACGGTCCTGTATATGAAAACAAAATGATGCGTGTTTACTTTATGGATTCATCGGGCATCATGTGGGTTACCGTGCTAAACATAATACGCATTGTTTCGAAAGTACAGTCACTGTTAGACAAAAGTTGCACACGTTGGCTTGTAGCACAAAGTAGATAGGTATGTAAACTTCTTCGCCCTCGCCCAGACTGGTTGAACTTTTGCAGAAGTACATTGGGAAGGTAACCATGCACCCAGAGTGAATCATCCAATGCGTCTTTGTGATGGTAGACTCGGCGCCATTGATTACATGACCAGTAATGGATATCGGCCGTTCATCCAGTCATAATTACACAAACAATCCTGTGTCTGATAGGCAGTAATTCGCCCATCTCAACGCAGTTCCATGTTGTTCATCACGTTGATTAACGGACTAAATTTGCTTGATCATTATGAGTCCACCTGTAAGTACGCAGTTTATTTGTTACCGCTCATTGGTGCCGAGTTAGTCCACTTTTCACGGGGCATTCTGTGCCTGATTTGCGTACTGTTGATTAGCTGCGTAAAGTGTTATTTCATCAAGAAGTATCGAAAGTTGCTCGACAGGATTATTGTCAAGTAACTAAGTAGACCAAGGTAAGCAACCACTATTGAGAAACTGTTTAAAAAGTCGTACACGGAAGCACCGGTGGACAGGAGTATAATCATCCTAACGCAGCCCGTCACACTAACAGACGAATATTATAAGCAGACGTGAGTGTATGAAATCCTTTTTATTGCCAGCTACTGACGGATCGACCCAAAACACCAACCAACTCTTTTCAGTTGAGTATGACAGATCCCACATGAACTGAACCAGGGTCACCTTCTGTTGGCTCACTGATATCACCATTTTAGCGTGTTCCATAACCTATCCACCTGCAAATATTCCTCCAACCCGCTTGAGATGAAACTGCTATTTCAGTATTTCACTCCACTGCCAAATGTTTGACCTTCGTCATGCACCACAGAATCAGTCGAGTTGGATGGAATGATGCATGCCATACAGAGGATAGAGTAGGAAATAGTGACTGGATGAGTAGCCGGTATTCAAGGGCAGTGCAAACGGTGATTCGGACTCCCAGCTTTGTTTACTCTCGGCATATCACTAATCTAAGCTCTTGAACTTGCCATAAATCTCACAGACCCGTCATATATGCCTTGTCAGCTCATTTAACTTGGTTTTGCGCAACCGGAATTCGAAATCGCTCGCCTTCTCAGAAGCGGTGTTGACCGACGGTATGTGCGCGTAAACCGCTGACTCAGGCCGTTTGTCCATTTTGAAACGAATAACAGTCCGTCTTTTATATAAAGGCCATTGGTTAACCTGTTCTAATGATTCTCTCTCTCTCTCTTTATATATATATATATATATATATATATATATATATATATA
>LOND01000032.1:293552-314534 GCA_014220965.1 Paragonimus kellicotti
ATATATATATATATATATATATATATATATATATATATATATACTCCCATATGTTCTGATGTTTTACGTTCACGAATGAAGGGCGTAAACGAACTGCTAACATTTCTTTCGCAGCGTCTGTATACAGCAACAGTTATCCGGTTAAATGCATCTAATTCAGCAGCTGCTTTGATTCATTTAGACGTGCACGCATGATTTAACCGTTAGAATAAGCAGTAAAAATGCTTCTGCTGAATCTCTACTACTCACGCCACCAAGGGCCAAGATTTCTTCACATCACTGTTGTTTCAGGCACCGTATATTTCATATTGGAAATAAATGAGCACACACATTTGAATAGAGCAATGTGAGATCGGTGACTGTCGGCTACTAATGACCACTGCTAAAGACAAGCAATCAACAAACGCACAACGATCGTCTGCCAATGCATACCGATACTTTGATATCCACAAGTAACCGCAGTCAATGAAACGCAAGCATACCAGAGCAAAACATATGAGTGGTAGACCATTCCGTCTTACTATTATTGACAATGGTATTCTTATTATTGATGTTATCATTATTTTGTTATCCAAAAATGATGGTAATGCGAATTCATGGTTATCGAGTGTTCGTGTACACAAAATCACTGCTCTGCTCCAACGCATACACCATCAACATTAAACGCAATCAAAACAGCCTTCAACCAAGGGGCATAGCTGCAAAGCGATTTAAAGTGCACAGGCGATCAATGAGGTATGCTTACTCTGTACAGATTAGCCAATCAGAAACTAGTGTTTAACCAATCGTTGATCGACTCAGTCAAACAGCATATCATGATGTACATGGAATGCAAACTCACTACTGCACGTTCAAACTTCACAGTAAACAACAGATTTCAGTATTTACGTGTGATGTGTAGAATAAGTTTACCCATCCATCTTAGATACGTTGTCAGCGATAAAACTATACTGACTTTTGGATTCGCTTAGGGCTCACCGATTTTGGTGTTTCTGAATATCTATGCTTGTCGTACACTCATGTAGACTTTCAAAGGAAATGAGAAAAAAAAGCTGGATACAACTTAATTCTTCCGAAACTTATGCGTATACATTGTGTTAATTGCTCAACCAATATGACGCAGTTTACTGTAACTGAGCATTTGGCTGTTTACGGGGAAAGGATGCTCTGTCGAACTATGCTAGCTTGAGTCTATCATGTAGCTCGATCGATTAATTATTAACAGATGGCTTTGACTCTACTGATCAACATGAGTTTAACCCTGCTTGGTCAATCGGTCATCATCTCAGCCTAGTGATTCAGAGGGAGATGAGGACTGTATGACTGATTCGGTGTGAATCACAGGTCTGATATTATTTGCTAACGAAGTTTACTGCGGGTATAAAAACTCACCACACATCGAAGAGAAAACCGTAACTCAGTCATTTCGGCCAGCTGTTCAAACATAGTCAAAATTTTTGTGGCATCGAGCGTGTAGCATGCATGTTGAAGTTTGTAAACAAGTGCTAATGTGTTTATTCACCTGCCTGGATCGTCAGACGAATAAGTCAACAGGCATCACATGGAAGCATAAATGCAACTCATGTGTGTCATACGTGCAAATCAAAAGTCTCGTCAGGCGTGGTTGAATGTTAACGGCTTGCTTCGGAAATGATAATATGATATAAGCGAATTTCAGTCGCCCTTTTGGTCTGGAAGCAACTTATTTTCTCCCCCACTGTTGACAATGAAACTCATTTCTTCAAACTACAGATAGATTACTTACCAACTGGTTGAGAAGAAGACTAAGCGTGACAATACTAATCTAGTTTTTGCCTTTATTATTATTAAAATGCAAACATACAGGAATGAAATGGTGCCGTTAGAATGCAACAAGGTTGAACAATAAGAACCCTTGGTAGTTTAACATAGTAGACCGAATATCCCTTCAGCGAAGACCACAACAAGGACCGTCCTCCATATGAGAACTATCTCGGTCTGATCTTGTGAGTTTTTCAGCTGATTAACTATATTTTACTTTATGGTTCCCCCAAATGGAGCCTGATTAAACTTGATAATTACGTTGACCCCCCTGCCGTAGTTTAAAAAAAAAACAGAACAATATCCAAAATTTCTAGTAAGACAATACATGCACCCGAGTATGTTTAAAGCTAGAATACGCATTCATACAGAATTTGTTTCTCTGATATGTTGCAGTACGTATCGTCGCAAACCAAACAGCACCGTGAAATCGTTACAAAATAGGCATTTCATCTGGGGAGAGAGATATATAATGACACAGAGTATTGTCAGTTTGAATTTGGAGAGCGTGAGTATGTTTAGATAAAGATCGCCGGTCAACATAGTAATCAACCTACATTTGTGTCCGACCAACGAACTGAGTCGCCTAGGTTGGGGTGTATTCGAAAACTTGTCTGTCTTGGAGTTCAGAACCTCAACCAAACAACTTTTACATTTGATCTGTGCCCATTCGACTGATCAAAGAAAATCAGGATAATCAACCTGGTGAGACGTAATGGCTGAGACGAACAGTTGGCACAGGAATATACATTTTTGATTGAACACATTTACGATTAGCCTACAGTATGGGAAAGCGTTCATTTGTGTTGCTGAGAAAAAAAACTGGGATAGCGCATTCGAGTCAACTTGGAATATCCTCAAGGAATGTTGCTGTCTTAGAATCCGGCAAAGCTTTACTTGGGTTACTCTGGAAAGGAACACATACGACGAAATAGGTGGGTAACTGGAACCCACCGTAGTTACAGGTCAGTCAACCAACAGTAATGAGCGTTTCGGGGGTGTCAATGCAAAATATTTCCGTGGTTAAAACTACAATGTCGCACGAATTAGCCGTCCTCCTAAAACCAATTGAAAACATTCGTCGCTTATATTGCTCGTGAAGTGCGCTGGAAACGGGTTACAGTTCCAATTCAAAATGTCTGTCGAATGTGGATCGTTGAAATATTTCGAAGTGTCATCAATACACTTAAAAAAGAGCTCCGCTTTTGCAAGGAGTGGTGGTGAAAACCGTGATAGAGAAGCTGTGGTTGCAAACGGCTTTTCGTGTAGGACACTTACAGATCTATTCGTATATGTGAAAAACTCTGTACGTTTACTCTGGAAAAGTATTAAAACTTACTGTCAAGTGTGATCGAGTTTCAACATAAAGTGACAAAATCAGAAGAATAAACTGCGGGAAAGAAGTGAATATCACAGAAATTCTGAAAAATAACTTTCTATATACTTGTATATATTTGTGCATATCTTATGATTTTCGACGAAAGGTTTTGTCGTTTGCTAGAGATGGCGATACCTGTGGCATTTCGGGCCCGTAAATAGGTGAGCAAATGAGAAGAGCAAATCCGTTCCAGTAATTCGTAAAAAGTTTTATTAGATCGTTGTAAACTCCCGAAGAGATATGCTGGATTGACCATGGAATGGAATTACGTTTGATAGGGTTCAAACTTTCCGCCTTGAGATAAAAGAAGCAGAAAACCTTGGTCCTGAGGATAAGATAACTGACCCCGTTAATTGCTCCCGAGTGAAATCGAACGATAAGTGCAAAAGAACCGCCATTTTCCGTTTTAAAACGTGTGCAGGACAGTTACCAAGAGTAGAAGCTAAGGGCAGCAAGCTACAAATGAGCATGACGAAGTAGAGGTCGACCGGATAAAAAATAGTCAAGGTTACCTTTGGATTGTCCTGGGAATTTCTATTAATTCTGACTGGATGAAAATTTTTCTCAGAGAAGGAGGCAATTTTGGACGGAGAAGTGGAGTTCCTTGATGTAGACAGACTCATTTTTCATACTCGATTAAAGTTCAGAGATGAACATTGATGATATAGTGCAGCGCTTGCTTAGCCTGTATGGTCAGTATTAATAGGTTCTTTGTTGAAAGTCTTCGGGATTTGTGTTTTCTAGGTCTTCCAAAAGCGAGGTTAAGCTATGACAAAGCTTTGTGGAAATTGGTGCTTAGCCGTAATTGCCAAATATCTAGTACAGCCTTGTACATAATGGTACGTTTGTCTGTCTGCTTACAAGCCGATAAGAAACGGGAAAGGCTGGTAGTGACTCCAAAACATTTAATTTGTCGAGTGGTCCCAAAAGTAATTCGTGTTTCCGCATGCATGTTTTACATGTCTGCCTGCCTGATACAGGAGATATTGATTCAGACTCAAAGCCATTCCACTCGTGTGTGTAGTGCTTCGTGTATAGCGAATTATGTGTTATTTTGAGCAATATTTTACTTGACTGTTTGGTTGTTTACCTTTGTTTGTGTGCGCACTGCAACTGTTAGTAGAATCAGTTGTTTGAAATTACCTGAGACTATTTTCCTTGAAGGCAGTTTGGTTTTTGGAAAGTCAGACTCCGGTGGATTCCTTGTCTCCTCTAGCTGGACTACTTGTCGCCGTTGGTTCCAGAGTAGGCTAGAATGCATTACATTTATCTTTTCCAACTTATTTGAAAATATGTGGTTTTTTTTCCCTGCCGTAGTCTAATAACTCATTCCTTTGGGGATCGCGTAGAAAAACGATTGGCAAACACTTAAAACATGTTATTCCACCTAGCCCTAATTCTAAAGACTGGAGCACTGTGTGAAAACAGTGGGCATTATCTAAGAAGCAAATAACTTACAATAAAACATATCCTAGTAGCAACCCGCTGCGTGACTTGAATGAGCCAACGCGAGCCGAAACCTGGAATTTCTTGCGGGTTAAATGAAATTTTTGTGGCTCAGCCATCGGTCTTAAGTTAAAATCAACACTGAATCAATTTTTTTACTGCACCTTTAGCCAACTGATTTTCCAGCCACTTCACCGTTTTGCCTACTAAATTAGGCTCATCTAGAAACAAAGACAGTTAACTGGAAAAATATAGCCTGCACACAAACTATTGTACATCATTTTCACTTAGCTATTTCTGCTGTGAACGCTGGATTTATCGTGCTTCGTATAGGCCAACATGGATCCTCACTGACCAAAAGACCGACTGAGTTATATGTATCTGTCACTTGTAGTGAAAGCGAAAAAACTGTGAACAGCCAGTTATAAATATAACTAGTGTGTGAGTTATGCTCAACAATGACTAACAGTTATATCGGGTCCAAACGTTTCTGGAACACACTGCTACCGGGAGAACCGGACCCAACACTTGATAGCTGGTTTCGGGTGTAAGATGACTGTGATTATCGGAGGTTTCCTCAAGTGAACGGGAAGTGGTTGACTAGGGCCCGCGGTTCACGTACAATACATCATTTGAGTTATTGTTAATTCTAAGACACTGTTGAAAAGCCGCTTTCTAAAGCATTCTACTCGAAAATGTCTGTGTAGGTGGAAAACTACGGTTAGTGTTATGTTAAAGACAATTACAAATCATCACATGCTACTAAGTGATTACTACACATGCTGATACACAGAGTTGTGCAGTTTCCGATAGTAGACTTTTAACTTGGGATTTCCTAGGCAGTTGTTCATTAAAAGTCAATGCGCGTGGCCTTTGTTCTCATCCATTTATTTACTGCTGAAGTGCCACATATTGCTTCTGTTTATCTAACTCAGTCTGCCAGATATTTTCGCCAACTGGCCTCTGAGCAAGCAATGAGTTTTGATCCAAGCTTCCGCAGTTGGTACACTTCTTGTTTGCAGATGCGTTTGATCATTTACTAATCTGCCTGAAATGAATTTGATGGGAAATTCGTACTAAATATGGTAACAAGAAGTCTATCAGAATGGTATCCTTTTATCAAATTCAGTAGTTACTTCAGCAACAACACAAGCAAATTGAAGGAACCAAGAATTCGTTGAAACTCGATGATGAAGAAGACTGCAACGCTTCCACAACTAGAGTCATACCGGTTACCACGATGAATAAACTGGAAAGCCAAATGACGGATATTTACGTGTAATACAAGCGGACCGTCAAAGAAGATGAAAGCGAGAAGTAAGCATATCACCAGAAGGAAATGCACAAAAAAGCTACCAAGCAAACTGCCTGAAGTTAACACAACCTGCAATGGTCGAACAACCGAGAAAGGCACCAACATGTAGTCAACCGATACTAACCGTCAAAATCAGGGTCAAAGTAGTTGGCACAACAAGTTTCTCTACAGAGGTCTCCTTTATAAAGTGATAAGTTATCACGTCTTCAACAGAAAACGAACTATATAGATGGAGACATAAAGACGGCCACCAGACATTCAGAAGGCGTAGTTGAACATGAGTATACCTGAACGTACGAAAGAACATTCGTGTATATCTCGCCGGAAATGTTAGCACTAATGAGATTGGGCCAGTCTGACTATAATATCCGGAACTTTCATGCAGTTCTAAGGTGACGCTGTCCCAGTCCACTCCCCAGGGTACTGAAACTCGAAGTGGACAAACAAACATGTAAGTAAAGTGAAAGCAAGCATAACCGCTCGGAGAGAACGACTCAAACGATCGAAATTCACGTGATTCAATCGCTAGACTCAAAATGTTTGACATACTAAAAAAGAGGTATGTCAAAGTCATACGCTTTTTATGGCACCGAGGTGCCAGCGTAGTCAAGGCTCAGGCATCCGGAAGGGGAAGTATCCTTCGTAATAGGACATCTGTTAGAAAAATGACAACAATCAACGCCAACGTTCTTGAATGAATGTCTCGTAGGTTTTCAGGGACCTCATGATAGTCAGTAGACCTAATTCAATGGCTGCAGAAGAGGGCACTTCCAGTCGAAGAATGGCGCAGTAGGAAAAGGGCTACATGATTTCACGGAATGTGATGACCATAGAAGTATGAGAGATTGAGTCCATGCGATAATCCATAGTATGGAAGGCCGACCGAATGGTATATTTATGGGAGTCGGTCCAATACATTGAAATCTTGTCAGCCGAAGCAACCTGGCTCTTATAACCATCCACTGTATTGATGTCAGAATACCTAGTCGTCACTTCGGCCACCTCAGAAATTCCGGACCCTAGTCCACAGAAGATCGCATTGAAGCTAGATGTGCACGAATGAAGAGCATGGAGGAAATGCCATCCGGATTGAACAGCCAACGATTAGAGAATGGAGAGCGTGACACTTCCTGAAGACCACGGCCGTCTAGCGAATGATAGAGTTTATCCATCCACGCCGCGTGGGCTTCCTCCTTGTTCGTCACCACCACACCACGAACGCGTGTCGGAAAATCGACGTCCCTCATAATAGGACCAAACGAATCATCTTTGACCACATTCCGCAGAAACTGGACACTGACTGGAGAGAAGTCTCTCCACTCGAGATTTGCGCGAGATGGGAATAGTGGTGGACAAACTCGGGATGCCCAGACCACCCAAACGAATTGGGGGTGTGGATGTAGCTGATTGGTGTGTCTTTGGGAAGGCGGAGCCACTGCCGAACAAACTGGCGAATTGTATAGTCCATAACTTTGAGCGTGTTTCAGTGGACTAAGCTCAACATTATCGAATGACTTGTGTTGGGGATCGGATGTTGTCTCAGGAGTTCTAAGCGTTGTTGCAGCTTCAGGGACGCTTCAGATGTCTCATCCAGCATCGTACGAAGTTGCAGACGGTGATTAGTGAAATGCTTTACCTTCCAGGTGAACGGGATACCTAGATAGGTCACCGTGTCAGAGGCGCTCAGTGAGTGGAAAATGTCCAAGCCAAAATCATTAGAATCGTCAACTATATATATATATATATATATATATATATATATATAACCATGAGTTCAAACTTTTGCGTGTTGACCTTCAGTCCAGATAGCTATAATACACTAACGGTGGTCTCAAGCTTCTCGGAGAGGCGCGTGGGATTCTCGGCTAGAAGGATCAGATCGTCGGCGTAGGCGAAACCGCTGACCAGTGTATCGTGGAACTGGTAGCCAAGCTCCGGTCGAGATAGAGCCAACACCTCATCCATTGCCATGATGAATAGCAAAGGTGGCGATGAGTCGCCCTGGCGATCACCTTGCTGGGACTAGAGGACAGAATCATCAATATGGTATGTTAATGGTGAATGTTCCCTGAATGCCTTGGCTGATTTGACAACTGAGTCCTGCGGGGTAGAATCGAACGTCTTGGACATATCAATAAAAGCGGCACACAGGCTGAAAGATGTAGCGCATGAGTTACAAGGCAGTGCGTGCAGCAGTGAGGTTGCCTCGAGGTAGCCATTAAAGTGTAGAAATGCGAACTGAAGAGCGGACTGTTGCAAGCCCGTGTTTCAACGATCAGATAATGTCTTGTGAAAGCAAAGCATCAGCGTTGGAGATATGGCGGTGGGCCACAGAGGGCTGGTAGAGGATGGGTCGGACACTTTTTGAACGAGCACGATACGAGGGCGGCACAGGTGGACTGTACAACCTTCAGTCAGTAGGAAGAGGTTGAATTGTTCAGCCGGGGCGTCAACTTTCATGCGCTCCACACGTTTGGGTGATAGCCTATCCGAACATGGAGTGGTGGTTTTCATGCACTTCAAGGTGCCAGACACTTCTCTAGCCACCGGATAGACCAAGGTCCAGTCCGGAGGCAGAATCGTACGTGATGGTCGCTCATCAATGTGTGGATGAGCCGATAATACCTCGGACCAGTACTTCGTTGGAATTATCCGGGAGGCCGCGGTTCGTCTTGTAGGCAGTTCTCCACTTTCCGGAGAAAACTGTGGAAGCAGCATTTTTCTTCTGGTGGCGGTACAGCGTTTTAATAGCAGTGTAGTTGGCCTTCCGTATCCATTCTCGCTACAACATGAACACGTCGCCGATTGTACGAAAAAGCTTGATAAGCGTGCATATTTTTTAGTGACTTCGGCTGTAACATGGTGAAAATGCATGCACGGAGATCACGGGTGACTTATAACAGTTTCTTGCTGTATATGGATGCCCCGTTATTAGACTCGAATTGAGTTACCGCGGTTAGTATCAAAACGGGAAAACCACTCAGAGTGTTTGGCCGCTTGGGACTGGGCTTTTACACCGGGTTTGGCAATCGAATGATAATTGCGTCGATGATATGAGCAATGCTTTTCTGCTGGTTTGGTGCTTAAACGCGCGTCTTAACACTGTCGGGCAAACCCACCGGAGTTCATGTTAAGTTAGGCAAGACGGATTCAATTCGTGGGCAAGTCTGAGAATAGAAATTGATTCCTGCCAAGGCCAGCTAGATCCAGCGGTTCCCATGCATCTTAGCTTCTCCCTGTTAACCTACATGGGGTGCTACTGCCTTCTGGGCTGTCCGAGAATAGACTTCAACTGAAAGCTTCGTTCACAGTCAACGTAAGCAAATATTGTTGGGGAAGGAGCGCCTACTGCTCCCCTGCGTTGACTCGTACGTGGGTGCGCCGACAAACCAACGTTCAACTTACAAATCTAGACACACTTTATAGAAGCACTTCGCTGGTCTATCACGAGCACTGGTGGATGCCGGCGTCGAGGCGCTGGTGAAATTGACACTTTATTGATCGAACGTAACCACCACATTAAAACCAGGAGAGTAGTTAGCCACATCTAGAGTTGCCGAACGTTTGTCCAATCAGGGTCTGCACCGAGGCTACCCAGTCACCACCACAATGAGATGGTCTAGCGCGCCGACTACCACCACTAATACCTACAATAACGTTGATAATAGTAGTAGTAAATTAAATTTCCCGATGCATCTGTGAGAATCGTGCTCAGCTGGGAGCCAGCAGTGTTCGCAATTTCAGGTGATTCTTATAAGGTATGACAGTGCAATAAGACGAATGAAAAAATGCACAAGCGAGTACATATTTTACCGCTTGGAATTAACTGGACGCTTTATCACGTTTCCGCTGCACTGTTATATGCGTTTGTAAACCTGGTCGTAAGTTACTGTATATTTACATTGTTTATTATTGAATTTGTAGAACCACGTTCAATAAGGTATATATATTTACTTATAGTCTAGTGCTGTCTGCTCGTTTTAAGATTTATATATAGATCATATCTTGTAAAGCAGACGAACTGTTTGATAAGTGAAGCGTGCGCTTAATATCTTTGTTAAATTACCAAGAGATTCGAATTATGCGTTCTAGTAGTCTTGTCTTACGCACGGCCTCGGCTGCGTTGTTTATTGGTCTTCTGAATTATTGCCGTTGGGTAACTCATCGAATCTGGAGTGAGACTTTGTGGGAGAGTTCCCACAAACTGGTGAGCCCGACAATAGTATTTTCGCTGAAATTTGGTTCGCTATTTTTATTCGGTGATCCGGCGTATTTTGTCCTCGTATTTTCGTCTCACGCTATTTGGTGAGTCAGTTCCTTGGTTTGTAATTTTTTATACGGCGTTTTATTATTACTGGTCGTATTGTATTTTTGTTACATAGTAGGTCTGACCGAATTTTCATATTTGTTAACCTACTCTATATTCCCGTTTTTTGCATATTACAAGCTATCGTGCGTTTACCATGTCCGGCAAAGATACCAAGCCGGTAGGCGCAGTTACCTTAACAGTTCCTCCATTCTTGGAGATGGACCCACTACTGTGGTTTGTCTATCTTGAGGCCGAGTTTGTCAACAACCGAATTTCGTCTGACCAGGCGAAGTTCAGTCAGTTAGTGTCCAGGCTTCCGAAGGAAGTCACAATGCAACTGCGTGACGTCCTCCTTACTCAGCCTGCGGAACATCGTTACGACACCCTTAAGGAGGCCGTAATTAAGCGGGTAACCCATCAGAGAAGACCCGCTTACAGCAACTTTTCAGTGGATTACAGCTGGGCGACAAGCGCCCCTCTACGTTGCTCCGTGAGATGCAGCAACTTCTTGTGGCTCCCACATGGACGAGTCACTGTTACGAGAGCTAGGGATGCAGAGGCCACCAGAGACCGCGGAACCGGTTGTGTCCGTAACCCGCACGCAATCGCTGTCAGGAGCTGCCGAAACCGCCGACCAAGTGGTCGAGCGGTTCCAGCCATTTCTGCACAATTCCAGTAATCCCAGAGTAAGTGTCCATTCCTACGACCTCAGCTGCGGAACGGCCTGTAAGTTCTCACTTAACCGACCTAGCAGAGATCGAAGCCCTCTGGGCGGAAGTGGGTGCTTTACGCAGAGACTTCGGCAATATGCACGTTACCCGTTCTCGAAAGCGATCCCCACGGCGTCGGCGTACCAGCAGGTCGCCCGTCGACGTAACTCACAGCCCCGTAAAGGCTTCTGCTGGTACCATGAACGATATGGTGCTAAAGCCACTAGATGTACAACCCCTTGCTCTTTTCCCTCACCGCTTCAGGGAAACCGGACCGCCGACGCGTAATGGCGACGGACGTCGCCGGCGCATCCACCTCCAGTCGCTTATGTTTGTTCGGGATCTCTCCACAGGGACCGCATTCCTGGTGGACACAGGAGCGCAGGTTAGCGTAGTCCCACAGACCCCTCCGAGGCGACACAGTCAGGCGCTCCTCATCTCCGTGCCGCCAATGGCACTGTTATCCAGACTTTTGGTCAGCGTTCGCTAACGTTGGACTTGGGTCTCCGGCGAAACTTTTCGTTGGATTTTCGTTGTTGCTGCCGTTCCGTTTGCCATCATCGGTATCGATTTTCTCCGGCATTTCGACCTTTTAGTCGATACGCGACGCCGGAAGCTAATAGATGCCGTTACACACCTGAGCATTAACGGCAATCGCACGACCGTTGCAGCCATCAGTCCTGTTTACGCGACACCAACTGCTCACCGTCTTTTTCGGAACTTTTTAACAGTTCCCACAACTAGTCCGGACATCGAGGCGCCGTGCCCGCTGTGGCTTACAATGTCACACATCACCTAAAATTCCAAAGACCCACCTGTATCGGCTAGACCTCGCAGATTAGCCCTTGAAAAGCTTAAAGTCGTTAGGGCAGAGTTTGAACACATACTGGAACTCGGGATCACTCGCTCGTCCGACAGGTTTTGGTCTCACTACTGCAGTTGGTTCCCAAAAACTCAGGGGACTAGAGTCCACGCGGAGACTACCGCGGTCTCAATAGAGTAACAGTTTCCGATGAGTATCCCATTCCACACATGCAGGATCTTACGACCTGCCTCGTGGGCAAAAACATCTTCAGCAAAACTTGATTTAGTCCGCGCTTATCACCAAATTCCAGTGGCGGCAGGAAGACGTACTCAAGACCGCTACTGTTTTCGAGTTCTTGCGAATGCCATTTGGACTGACCAATGCCGCCCAGACTTTCAGCGCTTTATGCACGAAGTCACCCGCGGTCTAGACTTCGTCTATCCCTACCTTGACGACATCCTAGTTGCTAGCTCTTCTGAGGAGGAGCACCTTTCACACCTGCGTAGTTTGTTTGAACGACTGACTAACTATGGTATTACAGTCAACCCGACAAAATGCGAGCTAGGCAAGTCGACCATTGAGTTTCTAGGTCACCGGATTTCAGCCGATGGAACTTGCTGCCCTTCCTTCCAAAGTTCAGGCCATCCAGGATTATCCTGAACCTTCTTCTTTTAAGCCTGGTAAACTATTATCACCGATTCATTCCTCGTTGCGCACATATTATGCAACCAATGACCGATCTCCTCCGTGGAGGTGATCGTAAACTGTCATTCACCGATTCAGCGCGTACAGCCTTTAAAGAGCTTGAAGGGGCTATCTCCAAATAGCCCTGCTTGCTCATCTGACCCTAGCGCTCAGTTGTCGATTGTAACCGACGCTTCCGATACAGCTGTTGGCGCCGTGTTACAACAGTACGTTGGAAGTAGTTGGCAACCCCTTGCATTCTTCTCCAAACGGTTGCAACCCGCGGAGACTCGATACAGTACTTTCGGGCGAGAATTGCTTGCCATTTATCTCGCAATACGCTACTTAAGGGGCACGCTGTTGAAGGCCGACGGTTCACGGTCTACACTGACCATAAACCATTGGTGTATTCTTTGAACTCATCGTCCGACAGGTATTCCCTCAGGGAAATCAGGCACCTGGACTATATCTCTCAGTTTACGACAGATATACGGCATGTTTCAGGTGTCCTCAATCCTGTCGCTGACGCTCTTTCACGTGTATACCAGGTAAGCGATTCTACGCCTATTCCTCTTGATTTGGCCGCTATGGCCGCTGCGCAAACAGGCGACTCCGAGATTGAGCAACTCCGTCAGCATAGCTCACTCAAAATACTGCCTGTTCCCTCAACTTCCTCTGAGGGCACCATCCTGTGCGACGTTTCACAAAGCGTACCTAGGCCTGTAGTGCCCTTATCGTTCCGTCGTGCAGTGTTCAACGCACTGCATAACCTATCGCACCCTGGCATACGTGCTTCAGTGAAGCTTATCACTGAACGCTTTGTATGGCCTAAAGTGAACCACGACGTCCGAAATTGGGCTCGCTGCTGTCTAGAATGTCAACGTTCCAAGGTTCATAGGCATACCAAGAAGCCCCATCGGTGTCTTCCCGGCACCCGACGCACGTCTTCATCACGTGCACGTCGATCTCGTCGGACCGCTACCACCTTCTAACGGTTTTACCTTTCTTCTGACTTGTGTCGACCGTTTTACTAGGTGGCCGGAGGCAATCCCACTTCCCGATTGCGCTTCCGAAACGATGGCTCGCGCGTTTTGTAATGTTGGGTGGCTCAATCTGGTGTCCCGCTTTGGTGACTACTGATCGTGGTTCTCATTTTGAAGGATCTTTCACAGATCTCCTGAATACCCTTGGGTGCAGGCATATACGCACTACCGCCTATCATCCGGAATCCAACGGGATGGTGGAACGTTTTCTCGTCAGTTAAAAGCAGTCCTCAGTGTACAGTCAAATCCCTCTTGGCAAAAGGCTTTTACCACTAGTCCTTCTTGGGTTGCGTAACACCGTCAAGATGGACTTGAAGGCCACACCGGCTCAACTCGTCTACGGTTGCACCCTACGTTTGCCCAACGAATTGGTGTCTCCTTCGGCAACCAAACCTGTCGATTACGGAAGGTATGTAGCACGCTTGGCGAATCACATGCGACGGCTACGTCCAGTTCAACCACGAGAGCGGTCGTCACCCGTGCATTTGCACGAGAAACTTTCTTCCTGCTCTCACGTTTTCATACGGACAGACGGCTCCCGCAAGCCTCTGCAGCCGCCGTATACAGGCCCTTTTCGCGTGGTACAACGAAGCGAAAAGTCTTTCACCGTCGAGCGTGATGGCAAGCGTGAGGTCGTTTCAATTGATCGAATTAAACCTGCGTTTATTGAAGAAGATGAGCCCGGTCTCCTGCCTACGCCTGCGGCTCCGCCGTCCCATTCCGAACATATGTCAAACCACACCTGATTGCAGTCCTACACTTTCCCTTGGACTGCATGACCAACGTGGAAGACGCTTGCGGAAGCCTGTAAGGTTTGCTCATGTTCTTGGACGAAAAACAGGCGACTACCAGGGCCAGGAACGTCAGTCGCTCCGACGCTCTAATCGGTTGAATCCCCACCTTCGTGAGAAATGACAATGACTGCAGCAGAAGAAAGTATTATTAGCAAACTGTTGGTGGTATCAGCAGTGGTCGCGGCTGACACTCTCTGTAGGCACTTGTTGCTTCACGGAATTAGCTCGGGAAGTTCTGTTGTGATTACGAGATAAGGCTCATGATCACGAGCGTTGCGTGTTGAACGCCTGAATTTGACATATGAGTTTTTTCATACGATCGATCAACAGTGTCACTGCCTCCGGCGCTGGCGCTGATAGTTGAGAGATTTGTCCCTCACACGTTTTCAAGATGCGATTGGCAGTGTCGTCTCGCTGCGATAGCACCGCTTGGGGTTAACAGCAAGGATAATCCACGTATTCCTTAGCAACCGTCGGATTTACGTTTCTATCAACACTGACTCCCAGACCGGGATGGATCTGCTAGATGTTGCATGTGCTATATAAACCGTGAGGGTTTCTGGTAACATAAATCGGTAATGCTGGGAAGCTCGGCAGACAGAACGATTTGCTTAATATTGGTCTCTTTGAACTGTCCATATGGCTAAAGCGTGTCGGGAAGCTCCAAGTCGTCGTCCACCGCGCCTATGAAGTAGGACAAAAGTGCAGCCATCACGCGATGGAACTTCTTCGCAGTTATTCTTCGCAACGCAAAATTTGTACCCACCGGCGCTAACCATCTCCGTGGATTAGTTTCCCCGAATGGCGCGACCGGGACAGAAAGTGCACCAACGGAAACGTTTGGCGTGTTAAATATTTGTGCGCGCATTGTAATGATGTTAACATTGATTTATATTAGACAAGTTAGTAAAATTATGATAACAATGATGGTATATTTCTCAACGCATCTGTGAGAAACACGCTCAGATGAGCGTGATCAATATACACATTGTAACGCGATACGCATAAATGCACACCATACACATAATTAATAATTGTACAATACACCAATGATGTGAATAGAGTAACAAAACAGACATAATGGAGAGAAAAATTCCAGTTTATGAAGAAGCATTTGGGACACATGCTTCTAAGAAGATAGTCCTCAAATTCTTCAATGTTCGACAAAAAATGCTGGGTAGTTACAACAATTATCGCTTCACAAGGTAACCACTGACCTAATGGTCAAGGTCATGCCAGAAATCGGTTATCTGAGGATGGAGAAAATGAACAGTCGAAGAATTTCGCCATTATTTGATGTAGATGGTTCCGGAAAAATATGCAGAAAATTTTGTCGCGATGAGGGAAGATAGGAAAGCCTATACTTTTGCGGAGAAATGGGCGGTCCTCTGAACTGGACTTCGTTATCCTCAAAATCGACGGAATTTCGCAGACCTCGCGAATTGTCCAACCAATACGGGATTTTGAGTGTCCGGACGTGGTGGAATGTTTTCTCGCGTCAGATGTAGTTGTGGAATCAGGAATGAAAAGCGAAATTACGTGATAAACGGAAGAACGTAAAATGGTCATGTGAAGTATGACGAATAATGGAATATGTGATTTTCTGGCCAAACCTTTTATATAAAATTTATAATTTTGTTAGTTAATAAAATATGTGGCACTAGCAAACAATTGTTATCGTATAACGCGAGAAGAGATCGATTAACAGCTTTTCCTAGTATATGATTACAGCCGAATTCTGATGTCGATTTGGTATACACGGCCGATATATAGAATGGAAAGAATGTTTAACAACACAGAAAGTTGCCAGGTGGTCCATTAGGATAGGAAGAAGCACGGATGGTAACGCGAGATTTGTACGTAATCATATGAGATCTCATATGTTCGTCGACGAACAGGCTAAGTATTTTCTTTTTTTCAAACAGTTTTAGCGTGCACAGCTTCTGCATAGTGATCAATAACCACACACAGCTGGTTATCATTAAGTATGAAGTAAGAGCGTACCAGGATGACTTGGTTATTACTAACGGGCGTGTGTATATTGACACCCACATGTGTTGACTATAGACATGTTTTGTTGTTCAGCTGCAGGTTTTAGACATAACTGTGTACAAGATCTATCCTGCTGAAGTCATTAATAAGCTTCGAAATTCTAGATAAGTACCTCCAGTGGTGACATTGATAGCTTTGATCAATTCGAAGAGTACGTGAAGTAGTATCAGGCGGAACGGAGAGTTCCCGTCAGATGTTATTAGGTCCGTTTTCAAAAATATCGTCTTCATGCAGGCAGAGTTTGAAAATGGACATGACGTTCGGTAATGTCAGGAAGGTTTCTAAGCTTCGTTTGAATTGATGTATATTCTTACTGGCTCTAATTGCATGTGGGAGTTTATTCCAAATGTAGGAATATTTCACTGGGAAAAACATTGAATGCAGTTGTTCACGTCATTTAAAAGCTGTCAGAGTAAATTCTGTGTTCCGGGAGTTGCACTTTAAGCTATGTTGTAAGCAAATCGCGAAGTTGACAGTGAATTTATTGCCATAAACTAGATTATACATGAGTGCAAGGTTCAGCTTGAGTCGCCGTAGCCAAAGTGGATCGAGTGCAAGCGTTTGGCAGCGTTCTCTGTAGTTCAGAGAAGACGAATAACCTAGTAAACCTTTCGTGAATGCACGAAATGAGCACATTACAGGAAAAGAACGATACCAAGCTATGCACGGTTCCTATTGCCGAGATATTCGCAAGTCAGGTTAGGAAAACAAAGCAATTAGAGTATAAAATGGCAGAACTACACAGTAGGTACGAAGAGCTTACTAGAATGCTGAATCAGCTAGATCGGACAGTTAGCATTCTAGACGCTTCAAATTCCGCTCATCGTTAGAATATTTCTAGCCATAAAGACCCCATAGCCTTTGGGACGTTTATTGATAAAATGGATATGGAAAGACAGAAGGTTACACTGTGCAAGCAAAGTGGTAATACTGAACGTGTCTGATAGATTAGCTTTCATGTCCGTGAAGAGAGTCCCACTTAAAGCTAATGGGATGAAACAGAAGAAATGTTAACGCCTGGAATTTTGCAAGAAAGTACAGCAAATATATCGCTCACTGTTACTATAATTCACAAATGAGCTCGTACCGAATGAATTTGTGGAAAAACAAGAGTTCGGCATAAGTTGAAAATTCATAAAAATGACCCAAATATATCGACGCCATAGAAGGGTTGTAACTGTAACGGATAGGCGCAAAAGATATGGGTACAAATAAAGTGGAAGACGTATCAATAAAATAGAAACGACTGCCTGATAAGTAAAGGTCTTCTAAGCTGAATGGACCACGACAAGAGAGAAACAGCGCCAGTGAGTATGTTTGTAAGACGACTGATGGATAGTTCCACACGCGGCGTAGGATGAGGAATGTTGAGCGTCGATCAGCCAATACACGGAGCTAACATATTTGAAAGTGTAATTACTGTACTAACCTAAAACTCCGCACAACATGAAGAAGACAGAAGGTGAGCGGTAACTCCCGTTTATTTGTGTTGACGATTAAATTCAAAAATTGATGGTGATGCTTTCAAACAAGTGTACAGATGAAGTTAACAAAACGGTATACACAAAAACGTACAAAAATGAATTAGAAAATATAACTGTGACATGTGTTAATGTTTCACAGATAGGAGCGATCAATGCATATAATATTAAAGGAAACGCAATAAATGCACGCAACGCACAAGTAGTAATAGCACAATACGCCAATGAGGTAAATAAAGCAACAGAAGATACGTAAAGAGAGAGAGAAGAATTCCAATTTACGAAAAAAACATCTGATGCGCATCCCTCTAAAAATATAATCTTTATGTTCCCCAAAGTTCGCAAATGGGCTGAGTAGTTACAATTTACACTTTACTAGATGAGACCTGACTCAATGGTTATGGTCTTGCCCAAAAGAGGTGATTTGAGGATGGTGAAACTAGAGAGTCGAAGTATTTTGCTATTGTTTGATGTGAACAGCGTCGGACAAATGTGTAGGCGACATTTTTCTGGATGATGGGAATCCGGAAACCTCCGCAAGCGGGAAATCGCATTTTATCCGAATGGTATGGCCCCATCTAGTAGTAGGGAACAGAATCCTACTTTATCTGTATAAATCGCAGTACAACCGACGCATCGTGGTTCCACAGTCTGCCGTGCAGGATATCTTGTCAAGGCTGCATCAGGAGTTGGGACATGCTGGACAACGCAAAATGGAAGATGCTATGAATCAAAGATTCTGGTGGCCACAACAGCGCAGAGATATCATCAACTTCTGCAATCAGTGTACGGAGTGCATGCGGATTAAAAATCCATACGTGGCTTATCGTGCTCCCTTGAGGTCTATCATCACGGGATATCCAAGCTCTATCGTGGGAATAAACATCACTGGATCCTTATCAAAACATCGCGCGCGAATCGTTACATTCTGGTACTAGTGGATCACTTCACCAAGTGGTGTGAAGCCGTACCAATTCCGTCAGCGGATGCAACAACTACGGCCCGAGCGTTATTTGACAATTGGATTACGCGTTGGGGTGCCCCGGAACAACTTCACTCTGACCGGGGGTCAAATTTTGAGAGTTTGATCATGGCGGAAGTTTGACAGCTGGTCAATACTGAGAGAACACGCAAAACAGCTTACCACACACTAGGAATCGGACAAGTAGAACGAACAAACCGGTCACTAAAAAGTCTCCTGAAGGCGTTCACTGATAGTTACAGTACGCGAGAGTGGGATCGAGCTCTCCCACGTTGTCTGCTAGCGTACCGAGCGTCAGTCCATGCGTCCACACGACACTCGCCGCACTATATGTTAACGGGCAGGGAGTGCAGACTGCCGTTAGACTTGACCGTTCCATATACATCGGAAAACCCCTTGCTATCTACGGATTTTGCCACACAGTTGCGACAGGATTTGTTGAAGACTCATCAACTGGCCAGAGGGTGCTTGGTATCTGCTCAAAACTACCAGAAAAATCACTAAGACCGCATAGTAGGAGGGTCTCCACTTCCGTCTTAGTGTAGTTACGTAGTCTAGTCCCTCATCCGGATGCCCCGGCGAAAGCATACAGAGTGAATGTGTCCGCATATTGTTCAGGGGGTATATAATGAGACCACGCGCCAAATTAGCAGGGCCGACATACCAGGAAACTAATAATTTACAGTACAGCTTAATCGTCTAAAACCAGCCATATGGTGTAGCGCAACCATCGGTGATAATCCGAATGCTTCAGGTGTTAGTCCCACGGACGCGGCGGTCTTTGTGGAAGTGGCAACGGAGGGCGGTTTGTCGATAGTGCAAGGTAGCGGTGAGGACACCGCTAATCAATCGGGGGAGCAATGTAACGGCACAAGTCAATGATATAGTGAATAATCGTTGGCTAACTATTCCTTTGTGTTTGTCGTTTCAGATGTGCGGACGAGGGACGTCAATGAGCAAACAGGAACAAGACACGCACCGAAGAATTGCACTTATGAGGTCAGCAAGTTCCCCGAACCCCGTTTGTAATTCGTAAATCGTCCGCAGATTACGAGGTTTCAGTGTCCCAGACGCAAGTATTTTAATATTTTTTCAGGCAGTGGGTATTTGTGATAAAGAACGGTGAAACGCAATCTTGCACCATACTTGGAAACACCCATAGAATGTGGGTGTGGACTGTTATGTAGTTGACCTTGCAGAGATTACATCCCCGAGTGTCATAGCCGCACGATGTAGTTAACTTCCTCCTTCAAAACATTATCTAATTCATAATTGACATTAGGTCCTTAACGGACTTTTTACACTCTTACTGTCTGGTTGCTGTCCTAAGACCATGTTTGTTTGGTTTTGGCATGCTATGTTTGACGTTGACGTGCCAGCAGGTTGCTCACGCACGTTTCCGGCTTGTGCCACGGATAAGGCTTCGCCAACTGGACGCATATACACTAAGCTACTCTGGAGGATGTACTAACATAGGAACCCAACATTATAGCACTCTGCTATTACGTCTATCGTAAGAAGACGTCAAAAGATCTGCTGCTGACCTTTTTTACAATTTTCAGAGTGAAACGACTAGCGGCGAAGCATGGGTTCATCCATGCCCAGGACCTTATCAAGTCCAAAACTTCCCTTAAACTAACAAGACTTATGCAAGATAAAACACCACCTGAAGGGAAATGCATTATCTCTCAGTGAACAACACTTTGTCTTCACAGTACAACATAAGTGGTGGAGGTTTCAACATGTACAATATCTCTTGGGCCTCTTTCACAGCCCCTTGTAGAGACACTCTTGGTTCGCCACGTATTTCAACTATCTTGCTATTTATTTCGACTGTTGGCATCATTGCGATTGTTTGTATGCATGTCTGCATTTCTCTCGTTTTGTTCGACCGTCCAAGGTCAGATTAATTATAACAATTTCCGGTCGCTTGCTACTGGTTGGTCGCGCTTTGCTTTTGTCGTGCTTCGCTTACATCTTGCTTTCCCAGTCTACTTGCAATAAACGTCGTCGTCCATTATTTCGGTTTTCTGGTTTAATCATTGTGGAGAATAGGCACGGTTCTAGACAGAAACGTTCCAGTCCTCTACAATTTGGTGAGCCCGAATAATTATCAATTTTCTTTCAGCACTTGCTTCGGTTCACTGCAATTGGTTAGATCCGGTTATCAATCAGTTTTCTTC
>LOND01000032.1:326661-360746 GCA_014220965.1 Paragonimus kellicotti
TAACGCTTTGGCGATGTACGTTTGTCATTTACAAAACCCCAGACATTCCAATATGGTATTCACTGCATCCACAGTCACTGCAGTCAAAGTACGCTGAACTTCGCAGTTATCATCTGCCACTGCAATGGAAAATGATTTCTGAGAGCACTAGAAACTCCGGTCCCTAAAGCCAATGATCTATCTCATGTGGAGCTGTATATGGAACTTCTCTCGACGCTACATCGGCTGGGGTTATCTCAGATGGCACCCCAACCAGCACAAATTACCCTATGTTACAGTAATTTATGGGGGAAATTACCCTAAAAATTACCCATAATCTTGGCGTGGTGTATTAAGACTATTAGATTCAACCAAATCAGCAAATTCAGGTTGTAAACAGAATTTCCAAAGAGTTTGTCACATTTTCTTTCATCATTACAGTGTGCTTCTTGATGCGTGGTTAGTTTAAATGGTGGTCTGAATTTGTAATGGCCTACTGGCGCCACTTCAAAAGTTGTTCAATTGGTTGGTGGTAAGCGAGTTCTTGTTCATCCGTTTTCGCTGCCGCCACCTCTCCCGTGTATTAACGACTGTGTTTAGCTTTCGCATGTGGTGCGCCAAGCGAGCTGTGTAGCTACCGTAATCGTACGGTGTTGAAGGTGCGGGTGAGACGAGTTCACCTGGTAACCTAAGCGTGCAACCAAAATCAACAAAAGTGTACAGATGAATGCGACTATCAAAAATATCATTTGTTATAGTCGCTACATTCACAAGATAATGTGAACAGGCACGGTGGTACTGGTAAGGCAACTCTCACGTCGCAGGGAGTTTAGGATTTTGGGGACGTCGAAGGTGATCTCACTACACTTTATGTTGGAACATCTTTTCTCTCGATTAACACAGGAATTTCAGCGAATCCAGTTTTTCTAGTGCACCAAAACGGGCTGTTGCCACAGTTAACTTCCGATAACAACGACTGCGTGCAAGCAGAAGTCAAGGCGCTCGAGGACACTGTGTTTATTGATTCAAACAATAGCCAATTAGTTTGTACGCTCGATGAGCGTAACAAGTATGAAGAATACTGCATAGCTAGAGAGCAAGAGTATAACAGACTCTATAATATGTATGTTGTTCCGTTTTTCACCAACGACATGTCACGGTGACGGGTTTACTCATTCTGTTTCCAATCTGGTCTTTTTGTTTGCGTTTCATTGACATATTATGGACTGCAAATGGCAGCAGTATACCAAATGACAGCATCAACTTAAAAATTAGTTTTCTAGTTTCATTATTCAGTTACGAGTGGAAAATGTCCCTTATTCAGAAACAGTTCGTCTTATGTCCAAGTGTTGCATTTGATGTGTACATGTTATTTGTCTGGGAGTTGCATAACCTTTTCATAGCATTCCTTGCACGCCATTGAGAGCATACGCAAGTTTTTTCCAATAACCTTTTCGATAAGGAGTCAGCAACACCTTCATTCTTTGCTTCAATATTTTCGAAACATTAATTAGACCATCTTTTCTGAACGTTTCTTTTGGAATATCAGTCAATGAAGTTAGGTCGCTGTGATGATCGTAGGTTATTGGCTAGCAGTGCACCAGTGACAGCACGTCATAGACATGTGTGCATCAGCCCAAACGACACGAATACAGCCAATCAGGGTTTCCAACCTACCTTGTGATCATTGATCCAAAACTGTTGAACAGATGAGTCTACCGCGATTCAAGCACCAGGAGAACGTGGAATGATTGCCACCTGTCTGCCTCACATTCTCTAAGAAATTGCCGGGCATATTGTCACCTATAACATTGCGTTTAACCCAAAACACGATAAAGTCGTAAGTGTATCCACAGTGTAGGATCGAGCGAACCGAAGACGATCGGTTGAGAATAACGCAACGAGTAACAAGGAGTATATTGTCGACCCGCGAGGTCAACGTGAGAGCGAACGATGAACAAGACGAAGCGGTAGAAGAGCGGAGCGACAAGCGAGCACGCAGCGGGGTCGTACGTTCGAGTGCGCGGGGTACTTGTCGGTATCCATACTCGTTCAAACAAATGTTTAAGCACATACAAAAGTTGAAAACCAAAAGAGTACAAATGGCAATCGTAACTCTAACATAGTTAGTAATAAACAAATGGGGTCGCTACAGAGCTCCCTGTCTTCTGTTTCTACTGCGATGAGACTAATATTGTGCTGGAGCTAGTTCGTTACCTGTTACTAGTCCCACGAGTTCAGTTATCATGGCCACACAGTAAAGTTCAATCCCCTGAGAAAAAAGAACGACAGAACATGCTTTATTGAAATCTTTTGAAGAAATTCGGTTCCCGACGTGAAAAGACGATGATAAATCTGCACTGACTGATACATATTCATGGGATTGATCTGAAACACTTCACAAAAATATGGGAAGTTTGACGTACAAACATGTCACGGAGGTACGGAAACCAAACCGGCAGGGCTCATACCCAACTTCTGAGTGCACAAGGTTGTCTTTAGGGGTTTGAAACCAAGCTCCTCCGCCGGGATCCCAAACTGCTTCATCTTCCCTTCACAAGCTTGAATAAGGTCATTGTGTGCCTGCAAATCATGGAGTAGATACGTCAAAGCTTTAGATAGCTGTGGTTCTATTGTAATTTTTTCACATTAAAAGTTCTACCGGCACAATTCGGCCTAAATCTGCTTACCTGTCTAATGCATTTTAGCAGTGATATGACGTGCGGCTGACTTCAATAGTTACTTCATCGGTCAAAACATTTACAAGTTGTAAAAACTCGAACAAATAAATATTAGAAATTACTGTTTAAACCCGGCATCATTTGTAATCACAGACGCCTACACGATGAATAAGAAACTGGACCTGAAGTTTTTCGGCGTTTATGGAGGTCTTAAGGATTGATGGAGGTTCGTGTAGTAACACAATCTGGTAACCAGAATCTCACTGTACTCACTTTTGCGATTAGCAGATGATCCTAATGGACCATTTCTGACTGATTAGTAGCCATCCTGTGGGCAGCTTGGAAAGTTTTATGACATTCACGTGACGCTGGATATAGATGAAGTATGTAACATCGAATCTTACACTTAAGTTTCCAATTTTAGTTTAAGCTTATCAGTACCTGATGTTCTGTATTGCTGACAAGCTTATAGTCGCACTCGCCATTTTTTCCTGTAAAACGGTGAAATGAAAAGGATACACCGGCCTCGATTGATTATGGACTGAAAACCCATGGGCGTGCTCATATACTAGTATCAACTCTGCGATTAATCACATTTGGTGAGTTGTTCTCGACAAGGTACTTTTGACAGGTCAGTAGATACGGTAATTAAACGGCCGTGTTTCAGTACCTCTAGTAACAGTATACGTTACTATGTTGCTTTTATATGAATCAATTTAAAAATTTGTTGCCTGGTCAAACGATTTTATAAATAACCACTGCACCATAGTCTGCAGTTATGGAGAAATAGCATTCGAACGAAAAATAAATACAGACGTTCATTAACGTTACATTCTTTTTCAACCCTGTTTCTTCTGTGTATCAGAGACAGTTACTCCTACAGGCACAGTCTCTACATACCACCGTTATTGAAGTGACACCTTTTGACCCCAGACATGGACCGGGCAGTATTTTATCATTTGTGTTCTAAAGTATGAATTATTTCACGCAAACATTCTCCATCCCTATAATTTTATTCAAATCTAGCGTGTTTTAAACTGCTAGTTCTCGAAAACTGTGACAATATATAAAGTAGTTCAATATCACAAACCAACCTGCACAGGTAAACACATCACGTTTTATACCACTATACAGAATATCAACCTAAAAACATCTGCAATGACAGGAAGAAAGCTAAACGTCAACGATGTAGCTAAAGTCAGGCTTACATAGCTCCAGGTAATTACCATACTAGCCTCAAACACACTTCTGTCTTGACCACTAAACGTTGTCTACAAACATCTTTGAGTATAGTCCAAACTAATGCTAACATCTTTTATAATAAGTCTTCGTGACGCACTTTGATGATCACGCCATAAGGTTGTGCGTTATCCTTATAACTGCACTTCTGTTTCAATGAGAGCATAAACTTTTCACTTTCACTCAAACATCAGCTAGCTTCAATCAGGCGTATTCATTCATATGATACTGTTAACGCCAACTTACTTCTAAACATGCAGAAAGCACTTTTTACTTACGTGCAACAAATACCCCGATAACTTTTTAAAACTTATAGTCGTGGATCGATTAACCTCAAGCTGGTTTTGTACAGTAACTCACCTACCTGTCCTAATTAGGTCATGCCTTGAAGCAATTATCAAAACACTGACCTCAGAGGTTTAGACTTTTGGTTTGATCAAACACACGCCATACTGCTATGCTTCGTCAGCAGTAAACCGGTCGTCTGGTAACCTTTTACGAAGTTATCAGGTGGAAAACTTCATCTAAACTCGAAAGATACCATCAGATAACGAGCACTGTTCAATTTATGACAATCAACTTATCATTTTATCATCGGTAGTCTCTATGTGCTACATAGCAGAAGGCTGCTTGTAGCGTCAGTTTAGTCAAAGGTACTATGGGTAAGCGCAGTGTGACTGAACACACCTAAACTATGCTTCTTTGTTCCCGACTAAATGACTCCAGTTGGTTGAATGGGTGCGTCATATCGAGGCCAGCTTTTGTAGGTTAGGAATGCGCTAGTCGGAATCAGAAATAATTCCCAAGACTTTTAGTCTCGAGATGTATTACTTATGTGAGAGGGAAAATCGAAAGATATTAACGCCACACTACTTTTCCTTTTGTGTTTCGCTGTGCGTGGCTAAAATAGGACGAAATAAGAAAAATTAGCAAGTTTCAGAAAAACAATAAGTGGGATAGCTCTGGAGTAAATTCAGTAGACTAATAACCGATGCCCCTACCAAACACTGGGAAGAGACAGGTCACAAAGAGAGTTCTAACTTACTGCTTATGGTAAACTGCAAAGCCACCAGCTAACAACTCTGGTCAGTGAATTGTCATCGCTCCTTTCCTGATAAAACAAACTATGGGTACATTACAGTACTGTCACACGGAATTCATCCGTGCCCTTGAGCTCCCTCCTTGTTCGTTTGCAAGATGTAGGCGCCTTGATGTTGTATGTTTGAATATAGACGTAGCTATTTTTAGTAGTTAGGTCCCCTTCCCTCCCCTTCTTTTTTCTTCTCTCTTCCTATATAGGTTTTTTCCTTCGTGGTTGTGTGGCAGTTAAGCATCAGTGTGAACCACTGATGTATTGCTGTCTATGATGATGATGACAATAAATAAACCACACTGCATAAAACTCACGGTACTTCACTTACTTTACAAACACGTGCCAACTCATATTGCAACTCTTTGATGGCAATGTTCTTGGAGTCCAAAATATCCTTTAAATAGCAAATTAATCGAAATTTGACGTTGTAGTAGAAGGGGGAGATGATGTTTTCAGTCATTACTAAACACAAAAATATCTGAATAAGAAAGTTTCACAAAACATCGCGGTGACAAATTTTTGCGAATTCTTGATTCTAACTATAGATAGTAAATTCCTCTGTAATTAAGGCGTCCTAAGTGGTGATAGGTGTAGCACATGATGTAAAAAAGTTCCTTTTTGCAATTTAACAACAAATAACAATTTGTCAAACATTGGTTTCAGTTTCTGGGAAGTGTAAAGAAAATTAATACAGGATTTTCATCTAAGACGGTGAACAAATGATCCTAAGTTAATGGAAACTGCAAAATCTGAGTTAGTAAAGGTCAACTTGATCATCTAATCAATACGCGGTCTGATGTGACTCAGACTAAATAAGGATTTTGATAAACGATATAGCGGATTGTTGTACAGAGTTTTCTATTTGTCATTTTACCAAGTTTGCAGTGTTGCTAGTTAAGCCACTACTAGCTTTTGTGTTATATGCGGAATGGATAGTAGTTCGTCATTTGATACCAGTCAGTGGATTGAACTTGATCTGCATAGTGTGTTGATGCTTGATGATAAAATCCTTTCTTCCAAGTGACAGACTTTAGAAACTTCCCAACAGGTTTTGAAACAACAAATATCGGGTTCGACCCGGTACAATCCTTAGATAACATCTCCGAAGGCGATGAACTCCACTTGACAGGTGACCATTTCTCACAGGTATATCGTATAGATGTAGTAAACAGGAAAACGCACTTCTCGAAAAGTTTCATGGTTAGTTAATTCCCGTACTATGAGAAAAATTAGCTGCAAAGAAGTGACTAATGATAACCATCACCCTAGCTTTGATAAGTTACACGTGTACTTGTTGTTATTGTTCGATAAATTTTGAAACTTTCAACACAGATAGTGTGACACTGAACAAACTGCGAGTGCTTCAGTATACCCAGATGATTGGTCGCAAGTTTCGATGTTATAACTAAGCCCACTGTTATCGTTACGTGAATTTGGGGTTTGACAACATGTCTCAAATTTTGAAGTTAGCCATGTTCTGATTGAGTGGTGATTAATCAAGTATAGTTCGACTAATAACATCTGTCTGGAGCGCGACAATAAGAATACTGCCTTCCAGAGTGTAAGTCATATGCGTTGTTATAACCACAGTAATGTGGGGGAGGTCGCATGCAATTGACATCCTATTTGTAGCGACTATAACAAATGATATTTTTGATAGTCGCATTCACCTGTACACTTTTGATGATTTTGGTTTTTTACCTACTTTTGTTTTAGTCAAGCCATCCCTTTTGTAATATCCGTCCCGGGGCTAAAATCACAACTCGCTCCGTGCCTCGCTAGCTTGACGTGTTTCTCTGTACACTTTATTTTCCAGGGTCGATACTAATACACGAGGGTCAACGCGCTGAATCTTTGTTTTCATTGTCGATCGGTTTTCGATAGTGAGTACAGACTGGGTATTATTCTGTTGGACTAGTTCCAACAATTCTTAAACAGTGGCGACATCTGACAAGGAGACTATACCACACTTTGTCCTATTCAACACCAGTATGAAAGAAGAATTGAACATACATCCTATTCGCCTTCTATACCAACATAGAGGGTACCGGATGCCATCAGGATAAATAAAGGTTTTCTGAAATTCGAATTGACCATGAAGAATATAATGTAGAGTACACGAGAATGAAATTGTCAGTACAAAAATTGTCACTTTCTTAGTGATAATGAACGATTCAAAGTCAGTGCTCACACGAAGTTTAGTAGATCAGCTGCAGAATTTTCAACTGGAAGTTTTATCAAATGATATACGGAAATGAAACTATGGAGCCACTTTATCTCCCTATGCATTAGATTGTAAGATGGTGATGTTCCAATACCATACTCGACTTTTTCTAGTCGTTACTTTTTCCGTCAGTTGTGTGCATCATCATAGACTACTATTTAAAGATATACCTAATAAACTGAGCTGCATTCCGTTTATGCAACCTACCATCTACCTATTCAGTTGATAGTTTAAAAAACACGGGGATCAACAAGCTGAATAGAGCAAAGTACCCCAAGCTTTCTTGTAACGGAAGCCAAGGCAGCCGGATCCAGATTGCTTGCGGTCAACACCTCGCTCAGTTGTGCTTCCTTCTTTTCGATGGCTTCGGTTAATGAAAGTAACCGCTTTTCCAACAGCATATTCTTCAGCCCAGTTTTCTGTTGCACTTCGTGGATAGCGGACACGAACTTCTCGTACAACTCATCACGTTCCCGTTCAACCTAGTTAGCGTAAAATACAAAAGCATTGAGGTACACTGTCATTAGGAGTACCACAGCCAATTTTTTCAAATATTATCAAAGACAATAACCATGTACATACAATGTTTATCCCCAACAGGAAACCACTCAAATACAGCAAGTAACGTTTTTCGCATGGGTCATGCGGTGAGCACTACTGTTTTACAGCAATGATGGCACATTCTTCAACTTCAAAAGAGACCAGTGCCCCAGACCTTTCATTGAAGGCTGCAACAATACACAACAGTAAACCAGGATAACGGTTAACTAAACCTCTTTCTTTGTCGTTTGTTGGATGAGCTTGTTGTCTTGCTTTTGCAGCCTCAGTTGTTTGAGCCCATATCTTTGAATGACATTCTTTTATTTAATCCTCTGGGCCATGTTTTACTTCTGTTTATTTTGATTGTTGAATTTGGTTGAAATTCTTAGATGTAAACGCAGATTTGTATCAGGCCACATGACCGAGCGTAGAAAGACTTGAAACTTGACTATGAACCCCTAAAGAAGACGAGGGACCTAAATATTTCTGAAACGCTGAATGTGACAGGGTAGGTCCGCCGGTTAATGTTAATACGTTTGCAAAAACTGACAGAATTACGTAGTAAATAACAGCATTCTGTTTGGAGACAGCTGAAATGCTATAAGTAAGAATGCGCAACACAATTCTAGTTAGCTCCGAAAATGATTATTGGTTTGTGTGTATGAGTGACAGACTCCAAACGCACTGACAAGTTTACACTTTATAGGTAATAAAAATCGGAAATTTGAGATTGCAAGTCATCAGTGTTATTCTGAGTAGTTTCACAGAATGGCTTAACGATCAGAGTACAAGTACCAAATAGGACGAAACCTTTACGTATATGGAACACTCCTTATCAGGAACACCTTTGGCAATCTGCATGGGTGTTATTTGTAAGAGAGGGTACTGTATGACGGTTCATTAGAAGTTGGTTCATACCGTTTCGTTAGGTTGGACTTCCTTCACTGAGTTCAACAGAATACAAAAAAGAAAACAGAGACATTTTGTTTACTGCCATCAATAGCATAAAAAATGTGAACGTTATACGCAGCCGTGGAGACAAAGACACCAATACATCATTGGCTTCCGTTAACGCTTTACTGCCATAAAACCATAAAAACAATTGCAAGCCTAGTTAACAAAAGAGAAACAGGAAGGAGAGGTGATCTAACTAATAAAAACAACTAGGCTTAAAATCAATCGCTCAGTATCAAGGTGTCTGCAGTTTGTAAAAGGCAACTGAGCTACAAATGAACATAAGACGTCATCAGTTAATTAGACGAACCTCACACGCAAATGTTCACGTTAAGTAATGTGTAACAATAATCACGCTGACCCGACGGGTTACTTCAGTTACTTTTTACACATACGTTAGCTGACAAGTATGGATAGGTATGGTTTCTCTAAATGCTAATGATTCTGAGGTCCGGTTGCGTAATAACATTTTGAATGAACAATATAGTGCAACCTGACGACCTCTTGTTGTTCGGTGTTTGGCAGACGGTCACGAGGGCTTTCGAGTAGCGAATTCACCACTTGGAGGCTGCTGTGCTGTCATTTTTTTAGCCATCTCTTAAAACACTTCGATGCTCGTTTTGGCAGTTAACAACCCGTTCTGCTGCCGTAAATGTTGTTGCAATCACAAGTGGACTGATGCATAATATAAAAGACAAAAGCTAGACGAACTGTGCATCCGATTATACATAATCAACTGTCTATTGGTTTCAGCCAAGTGCAAGTACGCTACCTCTAGCATGCAAGGTAGAGCAGACTTTTATCTATGCATGGCACAAGGTGCCAGGTGAATCCACTGAACTGCGAAGAAAGTTGTTCTTTTAAGCAGTTCAGAGTGACCCATTGTTGTTGTTCTTCTTGCTATGAGCTACAAATTTTCAGAGTAGCCAGTTTCTGTTAGAGTTTTTCTTAGAAACTTACATCCTGTTTGCAACTTATCAGAGGTGTTGTGCGAAAGAGAGTTTGACTAAATCACAGTTGTAGGCTATAAAAGCAAACCCGTGGAGCTGAAGATACTGTCCTCTTCACATTACTTCATGGTGAACAGAACGCTGTAGCGTGTCATTCCCACGCCTAAGAAGTGGTGCGCTTACCTCCGCAAAATTTTTATATCTGAACAAAACATTTCAAGGGAGAGTTGAGGTTTCAGTTTAAAAAAAACCCCAATAAAGTCTAAAGTTGTAAGATGTTAAATCTAATTCTCATATATTTAAGTTAATTCCTGTAATCAAACTGTGTTTAGAACTGATATTGCCTACTACAGACCAAGAATTCAGAGTGAAATTTACTTAATTCTAGAACAGTGCTGTCCTACAAGAAGACACAGCCCGTGAACCTGTCTCTTATACACAGTGTGTTGAAATACGTTACGTCAGATACAGGCATTCAAGCTGTACGCGCAACCATGAAAATGTCTACTCATAAGCAAATGACGCACTAACTAAAACATCAAAGAAATCTGAAAATAAAAAGTACAAAAATATGCATGCAACCGATCGTTTTTTCTTATTTATTTGTATAACTAAATGATTCCTGGCAATTACCTCTTGTCTTTATTTCGCGTTTGCAAAGTAATTTTTAAAAATGAATGACTTCCACGTTTGCACTCAAACAGAAATCGAGACATATTACGTTACTTGAACATCTGAAGTAATAGACTTGCAGATGACGTTTTCAATTGAGATATTTTCGTCCGTTATTCCCAATAATCATGTCATTAACGTCACTCCCGTTTGGTTGTGACGTTGGCATTCATATGTAATTTTCGTTCAGCATCTTCCAAAAAATCACTGAACTTGGATGTGGTTGACTGGAAAATCTAACTGAATGCTGAAGCAACATCCAAAGGTGAATGACGCCCAAGTTATATAACCTACTTCCCAAACTACTTAGAAACATTCTGAAAGAGTACATTAGAAGTCAGCAACAAGAGCAATTGTTTTTAGTCATTCTTGAGGGACACATAAGCAGTAAAGGTCACCTATTCGTGGACACAAAATGAGTACAATTATTTAGCCAAAAAGCAGATCATGGCCTGATGAGAATGGAAATGTTTGTGGAAGCGTAAATTTGGTGTACATGTTTGTCATGAGGCACGTTCCTGTTGGTGTTAAACTGTTCAGGTTTTCTTGCTGTGCAGTGGATTTTGAAATAAGTGTTGGATAAAGACGAAAGGTTTATAATGGCTTATTTCACCTGCACAACCATGAACCCAATATCCACCAATACTCCACCCTACAATCAGTCTCGATGAAAAATTACTTAATCACTTTATGGGAGATATTCTCCTTTTTGTGTAAAAAAATGTATACGCCCAGCAAAACTACAAACTCACAGTGCGAAAATCTAGCTGATGATTTTGAACCAGTGTAACTGATAATCGAAATGACCTTGTTCAATTTCAGTGTTCAAGAAAGTGATATTCAGACTGTGCATAATTCTGTAGCCCTCCGCTGTCCACATGAAATATTTAAACGTTATCAAAGATCTGCTGCTCTCACCGTAACAAAGGACAATAAAGCATAATCTGGAGATCACCCTTCGCCTCTTATCCTCACATTTCAAAAAAATTCAATAATTAACTCCCACAGATCCGCTGGTAAAGGAGAGCAGCGTAATAACCGAAAATTGACTTTGTATTTTATTAATATAACTCCATGAGGGTTTACACAAGAAAGTTTGGTTATTCGTCTTTAGCAAACGGAACAAAGTTTAAACAAATTTCAGCCGTTTAATGATTTCACAAGGTATGAAAATAGTGCATAAGGTATGTATTATACTTTGTAATCTAAGGTAACAACTTACATGTTTGAATCGTTCTTCCAAAATATCGAATTTCCATTCAGCATGCTTTTTTTCCTTTTCGCATGTTCTGAGCAAGGTTTTTGTTTGCTAAATTTGATAAAGTTCATCACCGTTACTAAAGGGGCATGACATTAACAACCGGTATTGAAATAGAATATAATAAGTTTATACAAGCTGTCTACAACCTATAATACGAAGGACTTGATACAAACTTTAGGAATGCACTGTCCTTCGTAACATTTATAAAACGCCTTACCCCATTTGACGGAAATAAGAACGTACTCTTAAAACGATTTTATCCTTTTCACAATTAGCCACCTGACGTTTCATTTCCATGTTTTCTTCCAGAGCCTTGTGCAAGGGTTCGGTAAGACGTCGATTTTCAGAAACCAAATCTGCTGCCTGCTTTTCCAGACGTTCTTCTTTTTTTCGTTTTTCATCCAACTGCTCCTACATGATGGACAACATTATGTGACGATCCGTTAATAGTGGTAGACTTGCTGTCATGTTTTTGTAAAACGTGTACGGAAATAAACTAGAAAAAAGTAAGGATTGTATTTCCGTATTTAAAAGTATAACTGAATGTTGGAAAATTTCATAAGGATCGTCAAACATGAAAAGCATCTCATTAAGTAATGCATTTTTTAAACGATTAACTTCTTGTAAGTTATTAAAAACTGTTGAGGTCCTGTCAAGTAAAATGTTTTTCCGATAACTGTTCAGGATTAACAACTGTAGTTAGACCACTGACGTTTTTACTAATGTTTAGAAAGATTTCAAAGCGAAATGTTTGTTTTTGTCTATCGGGAGATACCTACGGTCGCATGGCTTTCCTAACTAAGGTGGTCCTTAAGTTTACTCTACGTACCGACGAAGGTTTCGTTGCATCTTTACGAGCGCATACCACCGTTTATTGTGTTTACATAACAGAATGAGATTGTTACGGTATTAGCGGAGGAATGAGACTGCGTTTACAGAAAAAGGAGCATTGTACGTACTGCTGTTGTGTCCACAGAAGACGTACAGTCTTGCAGGTTTTTAGTTCTACACGCCAATCACAGATCATATGAAAATAAACCAAAGCAGTATTATTCACTGCTCTCCACGACTGGAGTCAATTTTCATTCGTTGGCACCCTTACAGAACTAGTTACCTAGTCCAAATTTTCTACTCAAAACATACATGTTCCGACTGTTCTTCGTAGTGTTCAGTCTAATGGACACAAAAATGTTGTTAGTTTCAGCGGCTTTGCCGTTCTCTACAGTTGATGCCATACAATTCTTTAATTTCACTGATTTGTCTGCAAAACCTACACCCACAAATCAGTTTCTAACCTTATACTGACTGCCCTTATACACAACCGTAGGAATTAAGTATTCTGTGCTGGTTAAACATAAGATGTATGAAATAATTTTCGTTTCAATTCATAGCACTAGATACCTGATATTTGTGTCCGAATATTCCTAATAAGCTAGAGGTAGCGATGTGACAGTTTTTGATTATCATTTTTCACGCCAGTAAACTTAGAGGAGTTTCCACAAAGCGCGTCATAAAGTTAAACTCAACATTTACCAAGTCACCGATAAGGCGTTATCGGCAATGAACACCAGAATCCGGACTACCGGTTGTCACTGGACCAGATAATCGTTGGATATCATCCCGTAGTTCAGTGTCGATTACTTGTGGTAGGTTAGGGCGGTCGTCACTGATATGTTACAACAGAGACCGTAAGGACTGCAAAAAGTGCCCGTAGGAACATTATCTAGATACTTTATTTGGAAAGCTAATTATTTAAGGTTCCTTAATCGTTACAAGCCTATTGCTCAACCTTACAAAAAAACATTTTACTTTGAGCGTGGTGCATACCAGGACTGCAATGATTCGTACGTGTGGATGTATTTGTCTAGCTAAGACCACATACTGTGAAATAGAGTTTAACATAAAATTTGCACAATCTTCAAAATTTGATGAAATGCTACTTTGTTACATTATGTTATTGCGAACAATAGACTTTCATTTGCTAAATCATGATTCATCAGAACTTTTCAGATTGGAGGAAACTGAAGATAGTCAAGGGATCATGTGTTGAACGGTTCGAATGAAATTAACAGGCGGTTTCCCGGAAAACCTACTTTTGAAAGTCGTCAAATGAATTTTTGAATAAGTAAGTTATAAAATAATGTGAATGAAGGGAGAACACACATCCTGTGCCACCAAGTATGCTTTACATGCAAAAGTTGCACGTAACTCAGAAAAATAGTAAGAATCCGACATTGTCTCCATTTAACCGGCGTATTTCTGATGGCAAAACTGTCTGAGAACACCTTGGCGTCGTGAGTTTGTATGTCGGGTCTCCACTTGAATTCACCGGTGGAGGATGCCGATACGAAAAATTAGGTAAACTGTTCCACATTAACTACACTTGGCCGTCTGTGTTCTCCGAAGATCAATTACCTAGTGTGGATTTGTATCATCAACAAGTTAGCCATAAAACGGTTAGCTGGGCTGCGTAAAGGCTTATTTTTAATGGACACCATAACCAATAGAACATATTATATATTGAGGTCAAGTCTCCTTTAAAGTGTTGAGGTTACGCCGCGAACTGACTCAGTCCACGCAAAATAGAAACAAATACCTCCAAATATTTCATAGCGATCAATTGGCTGGCAATACTAATCGGAAGATATCCGGAGCGATCAATCGTCTTGACGTAATACTGAATATTAGAAGGTCGTACCTTTAAGCATGCGCTACGTTAAGTTATGATGAACTTATTTCCTAAGGCGAGGCATTGTCAGAATGCTCTTGCAAAAGACTAGTTACACGATTAGTGCCCCAACAGTTCACCACAAAATAACATACAGCAGCTGTTGCAGAACTCACGGGGGTCACTGGAGCGAACCACTACTACTTGCTACTAAAAGCATGGAGAATTGCTGTTGTTCAATCTTAGTAATCTCAAAACCGGTTCCTAGTCAGTATCATCGTTGTGCGAACATTTCACATTCACCGCCGTTAAGATTAGTTGTACAACTGGAACAAGTTAATCCACAGATAATCGGACGGTTTCAAATTTTTGACGTCATTTCAAAATTGTCTACTACAAGGTTGGCTAGACATATAGGCACCGTAAACGTAGAGAACAAATATCAGATCTTGCGTGAACCACTAACGTATTGCTGTCTATGATGATGATGATGATGATGATGATACATAACTGATTGCAGCTATCGCATTCTCACAGACTTTGAAGTGATCCCCCTACCAAAAGGATAACTAGCCTCCGGTTTCGCTCTTGCTAGAGCTCGCCAACATTGCCAATGTCTGGAATGTTTACCATTAATGGAAATATCGTTCACTAGATTCAGTGATTTCTCTGACTTCAGCTTAGAGAGAAGTCCTAGTCGTGGGGGTCATCAGTTAGTGTTAGCAGGACAGTTATTGTGTCTAGTGTTGAGACAACGAGACATTTTGAGCACTACTCACATGCGAATGCAGCTGCACGGTTACACATGATAATTTAGTTGTACTTGTTGCTAAGTCCATGAAAAGTTGGGTTGCTTTATAGAAACTTGGTAAGAGTTCTAGTCCTAGCCGTGGCTAGGATATGCACTACTGACGAGCTCTAAAACGAGCGAAACTGGTGTACAGTGCTTTTCCGAATGGACTGACTGAACAGACTACGGAAACTTGACAGCTGCAGTCCGTTTCCAATGACATTAAGCCTACGAAAAGCCTGTGTAAAAATTGATCTTTCTCAACTTTACTCTAGGAATATACAACTTTATTACACACGTGATTGGATTTATTTCAGTTGGCATCCACAAGTCAACCTCGTGATGTTGAGTGATCAAATGAATTAATTTTTGGAGTCAGACTGTTTATGCTTTGCCTCACTCAATCGATTGGTCGACCTGTGATAATCGATGGCCTTAACTGATGGTAAAAATAATTACGAGTGGACTCTATGGTAATACTCCCCATATTAACCAGTAATTGACTTTCCATACTATACGATACTTTATTGCCAGGTTGATCTGACTCATCGAGCGCTTTGAATCAAAATTAGGTTTACTGATTACACGACTTAACAGCAACCATACAGTCGTTATATATGGTATCCATTAGAAACTACTTTCAACCTGCAAAGGTTTTGAAATCGGTCTAAATGAGTCAAAATAGGAGCCTAAATGTAGTGCTGCCTTCGATACTGCCTGTACATTGTTTTTTGAGTAGCGGACAAAATGCCGGTTTAACAAAGACGACACTCGTAGTTCCAATACTGCTCCAGAGATGCACGATAGTAATTAGAGTAAAACCTCCTTCTCGCATTTTCTTGTTGAATTAATCACCTGAAAGTTGAATTAACTGTTAAACACTTCCTAAAGGCAATCAGCTTTAATAAATTGTAATAACCTCAATATGCAAAGAAGTACCAGATGTGCGATGGGTATGTATATGATTGTCATTTTGCACTTCTGCTACCCAACGTCTATTTTACCTTGTTATGCATAAAATCTCAAATAATAAAGATCGTCGAAATGTTCTAAAAATCCATAGTATGCAAAATACGTTTTATGGTTTCTCGTTTCAGATACGCACGGGTTTCAGTTCATGACTTCTGGCCGGTAGTTTGTGCAGATTTATTCGCTTGGAAACAACACGAGAATCAATGGAATATTTTATATTGCGGAATACTGACTTCATAGAGGGGTTCTTATGGGTAGAGTTAAGAGGAGCACTCGACTCTTTACTGGCTGTCAATTGGGCTGATTGTAGATAGTGATCATATGGCTTTTCTACTTAAAAACACTACTAACAGGCTATTCTGATTGTAGATTTTAATGGCAAACCTTCGACGAAGACCCCTTTCAACCGACACCGGATTGCCTATGCATGCAAGCAGACTATTTCACTATTTTGTCGGCTCTTTTATGTTTGTGATGCCCCTAGGCCCATTAAGAGCGTTGGTCATCTTGGTAGACGAATGTATGTAAGCTTGCATGTGTACACACGCCTATATATATATATATATATATATATATATATATATATATATAAATGTCTGTGTACCACTTTCTTAGCTCCCTACGTTGAACCAAAATATGAGTCCACAGGTATTAGATCATCGACTGTGACCAACTGCTGTCTTACTGTTGTTGTATTTCTGGTTTTATACTGTAAGGTTGATTTTGTGAACAGTTGTGTACATGTATCCGATAAACGTATTGTTCCTCCTTGTTATCTGGTAAACTAAATAAAACGGCATGGAATGTCTTAATCAGAATAACCGAGTACTCCATTTGCGCACCACTTCTCCTCTTCATATGCCTAATGTTTAACTTTGAATCAAGCCCACTGTCACGATGGCTTGGCCTATTACGAATTCTAGTAGTAGTCCACAAAGCTGAAGATAAATAAATAGACACAAATGTGTGATGAAATCAAATGAGATAAAACAATTATTGTTCATGAGGAAGAAGTCAAAGACCCCAGACATACAGTCTTAGCACCGAATACATCACATCTTCATATCAGAAGGCCTTTTCAACTGGTAGTGTGAACAGTTATGGGCTTTCGAACATACAAGCCTGCGTCTACCAACTTCGTTCACCAGGATGATCACCACTTTTATAGCTTATGACTACATTGCTGCCTGGCCGCCTTGCAATCTTTCAATCCCAAACGACAGCGTTGAACAGTGCGCAGCAAAACTGAGGTTCTGTTGGTATTGCGAACTTACGGCCCAACCAGCGACGACTAAGCGGTTTTATTTTCTAAGATTTTGATCATGAACTTGAACAGTACTTATATGTGCATCAACATTTCTTAAAGGTGAACTACTGAAAGCAATAGTTGCTGAATGCTGGAAGCTCATGCAAACCCTCCACACGAATGGACCAGACATTTTCGTGGAGCAAAACTGAGACCGTGTACACATTCTGAACCCTTCTCTAAGTTTCTGTCAGATGTTTTTGCGGCAAAGAAGTACGAAAACGCCACGTGCTTTAAAAGCTTTCTTGGACACCCTGTTGACAATACTACATGCTGTTGAACTGAAACAGTTCACGTTAATTAAGCAATTCACGGACTCAACCAGTCAGAATGCAGCATCTAAAATTGGGTCCTGGTTGGCTCACTCACGTAAAAACATTTTGTATTTCAAAGACACTGGACACTTTTCAACAGCTCGTATAATTAAGCCAGTTCATTATAGTCCGCAGGTTGCCTGGAGCAGATTAAAAAGATAAGAAGGATTCATTCATCTAATATCAGTCAGTTTACTATCTTGCAGAAGCTCTAAACCGAGGGCCTTGAAATCTTCAAATATGCCTCCAGGATCTCAGTCATTACGTGGTAGAGAAAGTAGAAGGGAAGGTTGGTCAAATTTAACAAGCTCTACTTGAAATAATGAACGCTAGAAATAGCCATCAATGAATTCGTACTTTGCGCGCACAGCGTGCATATTCTAACTAGACAAACTGTTTCTTTCACGAGGGCTAAACCTTCAAAATTCTTCTTGAAGGAAATACTACGACTGTGGGTTAAGAAAAGGAATGCTGATAATTTATTTTCCGTTGAATGATGAGCAACTGATTGATGAACTCGTGAACAAATGGAGCTTGCGCCTGTTTGTTATTTAATTGCTCTTTTATGGCTTCACAATCTTACTTGCTGTATGACCATTTGGAATTTTGGATGCCATAGAATTAAAGGCTATCAACTACACGGTTGTTGTAATGATCGTATATCTCGCCCGAGAAAATACGTATGTGTTAATAACCACCCCTTGCTCTTAGATGGTTCTAAGCAGTGGCATCATTTTTAACCGTTTCTGGCAGTTTATTCTTCTGCATCTAACAGCGAATTGTTTATTCTGTTATTAACATTGATTCCTCAGTATCCACTCGTAAAAATATGTGGGACATTCTTGGCCTGAAAAAGCCAACCAAACTTTCACATACACAAATATTTGGCAGAATGTCTTATGAACCTTGCATTTAATTTTGGGTAAGTTCTTCATTTTTAATATTTTGGGCTGATATAGGGAAATTTAAATTATTATTAAAAGGAACCATATCGCCTGTCTTAAGCGAATTGCATCTTTTAAACTGTTTGATCAAGAAATTCACAAGTGTTCTATGCAGCGCACAACCTCACCTTAAAGTGGAGCTGAAAGTAGCCTATGAAGATCTGGAGGTATAGGTAGAAAGACGTTGGTTAGGGTGAGTATGCCACTTTGTATAACATAGAACAACTTTTGAAATTTTCTACTTATGTCGATTTTAATGCTTACGTGCTAGACGGTTCAATTTCTTGGCTTTATTTTATTGCACCACTTTGTCATAGATGTCTATCCCCTGCATTGCCCAGCTATCACTGCTGGAACGTGGCGTGTCAACTCCATCTTTTTTACCGTTGTGTGGGTTGTGTGTATGAGTTACAGGCGCCGTGCTGATGATTGTTCGTTCTTCGCTCACTCCGAATTGTTTTCCAAACCAAACCTTTCAGAATGTCGCTATCTCTTGGCTCTTCAAATCTGTTGCACCTTGCAAACCGGTAAGCTGTTGCGAATTGTTTATGCGGTGTGATTCACTTAACGCCTAGAGAACCAGTGAAACAGTCTACTGTTGAAACATACATTTAACAATGCACTGATGAACTGAACGTTCGCCAGTGCGACGGCCCAAACGTTAGCAGAAGCGGTAAAAAGGTCTTCTTGTTCTCTCAAGCGTCATCTGTGATACTCCGGCTGGCTGCTTCGATAAACAAATTAAGGTTGACGTGGGCTACTTTGACTTAGATCATTGCATCCAGCAGTGTTTGCACATGGAGCGCAGATCAGCCTTCAATTATGATTGCCCTGACAGAATGGATGCAGCTTTTTTGTTCCGAGAGTGATATACGCCATCATACCACTGTTTTGTCACTTCTTTCGAAGCCTCCCTTATGAATGTATGCACATCATCTGTCTAGGTTCAACAAAACATCTGATCAATCTTTAGCCATATTTAATTTACGTATTGCTTTTGATAACATATGCTGAGCGCCAACTACTTGCATATTATGTGGAAATAGACATCACGCTAGAGGATTTACGGGCGACCGCGACGGCTAAGATGGAGTAATACGTATTTAATATAGTTTGCATCCTGATCTTGAACGTGATAATTTCCATTTCATATCAATGATATGAGTGCTCCCACAGTTCGCTTCCGTGTGCCAGATAAGACAGATTGTAAACGGTAAATTATCCTGGGTACGTTTTGAGTATCTATTCCGCTTTGCAAAAAATGCACTGGGGATCTCTCTCTGGTATATTAAGTCAGGCATTATGAGTCACTACTTGCTTGCTGTGAAATAACTCATTGTTTGCCTGCGCAATTTCATTCGTATACACAGCAGTGGAGTTTTCACTTACAATAGTCAACCTGTTGCTTCACAGACAATTTCGAGCGATTCGAAAACCTGTTGTTATTGAAGAGTACCGAGTGAAAATTTGGTTTCTGTAATTTGCTAGGTTTATATATTCAATTCACTATACAGATACGAAAGACCATGTGCAATTTTTCCGATGGACAATGGATGTGCATGTGCGAGAGTTTTTCGTTTACTGCGCTGCGTAGTCAAGTATCTTTCAGTCTGCTGTTTGGCGATGTACGTTACTTTCATTAATAAAGACGGATAAATTAAAACATTACTGTATGGTAGTTGAGGAAGCAGTAAATCAGGATGCGTGGTGACGTCGTTTGCTTTTATTCATGCTTATCATAATCACGGACTTCGACCACTCAAGCGCCGGTAATTGACCAGCCAAAGCCACTTATTCGACGCCTGGAAACCAGATAGGAAAACCAGCATTAGCAAGCTCATATTAATCTAGACATTTCGATGGACTTAATGATAAATGCCATCAGACATTGCCTACAGTTGAAATCCGTTACTTCTGGAATTCGTAAATTTATAAACCAACGGTTTTGTGAAAACCATCGTTACCGTTGACAGCAGTGGATCAAATGTAGACCGTGACGCTTAAACATTACGCAACCAAGTATATCATGACGAATCTTTTTTTCGGTCTTCTCCGAGAGGAGTTGCTGTGCCTGCACCTGCGCCTGAAACTCACATCGATGGATACGTCGGTAGATGCACAGATTTCTGCTACTTGGATAGCAGCTTGTCCCCCGATCTGTACGTCAACCGCGAGTTACTAGCTGACGTGGCAACGGCTGAGGCTGCTTTCGGACGTCTTAAAAGATGTGGTCCAAAGGTCCAAAACCTGAAGCCGAGCACTAAACCATCTGTCTACTGCTCAAAAATGTTCTCTGTACTGTTTTACGGAAATAAAACGTAGACATTTTAACAGCGGAACCTGCCTCTTCCGAACCGTTTACACTTGCAATGCATAAGACTCATCTTGGGTATTTGGTCTTCGGTCGTGGTTTGGAACACTAAAATATTGCGGCGAGTGGACAAGGACGGGGTGAAGGCACTAATGATGCTAAATCGGCTTTGTTGGCTAGGTCTTGTACGTCAGATGGACAGAAGCTGTATTCCAAAACAGCCGCTGTACGAACAACTGAAATCAGGTAAGAAAAATCCTGATGTTCAAAAGCTGACAAACCAAGATCTGCAGGTTAGTCTTTCACGTTGTGAAAATGATTGTAGAATGAACGTTGAACCGGACAGCTTGAAGGAATACGATTATGGACGGGCGTCCGCGAGTTCAGGGAGCAGTTATTGCGCGGCCGAGAACGGAAGCGCGCGGTACGCAAAGGAACCATCGGTGCCATAGGTCGTGGTGACATGACTATATGGCGTTGCGATGTATGCAGTTGGGCATTTCGAATTAGTAGGTCATCGACGTACAGTACGCCGTTGGCCGAAAGATAACGTTTTCTTACCAATATCTACCAACGACTGCCGTCGTCTGGAATTCACTCGCTCCCCTTTTCGAAAACCTAGTAGTTGTGGCTTCAACTTTCCTTCTCTTCAATTTTGCTGTTTTCCTCCACTCCAACCTTGAATTTTGTTTTTCATCTTCATCTTCTCTAGAGTGCTTCAGCATGCACTCCCACACCGAAATACTAGTGGCATTATATTTTAATTATTTTCCTTCTCATTTTGGATCTTACCATTGCAACCTCTCTCTGTTTACTTGTCGAGAGACAAGAGTTTCATTTTCGAACTAGCCTATCAGTTGGCTTTCCCACATTGGCCGGCTGGACACTAAGATCACTGGCGCACATCCTCTGGTCCTCGTCCTTTGGTTTTGCACCGGATTCGTTGTGTGTTCAATTATGTCTGCAGGTGGTGCAGCTCAAGTCAACTGTGGTAGTGGTCGAGCGCAGTAGTTCGTTGACTCCGAGTATTGACATAAGCTCATCCGAACCAAATGCCGCCAGTTAATAAAAAACCTGAGTTTGAGGGCTGAATGGGATTATCTTGTAGCCCAATCTTGTCACGGAACAAACTAACTTTTTGTGCACTATATTCAAACTTTAACAGCCACCATCAAGACGCCCATAACTTACGAACGAATTATTCAGCTTCAAATAAAAGTCAGGTTAGTTAAAAGAAACCGCTTCTCCTGGTATCAAAGTAGAGTGATCAGTAGATCCCTGAAAGATTTTCAGTAGAAACACGATTTGAAGACCCTGAGCATGCACTTGACTACACGCATTTCAGCAGTATCAGTCTTAGCAATCTTGCATAAAACTGAGTGGTTGATGGTAACACGTTTACTGTTCGGACAAATTTTGTCTATTTCATTAAATTGCCTCATTCTACAGTGGGTCAGTCACGCAATCCGTCTACCTTTCTTTACACGGTGAACTGGGAGGGTGGCGTTTTTGCATTTATAAAGATGCGTCACATTTACTAAAACGCCTGTAAGATCTCTTCAAGTTTGTCCGGATGAATTATTGTTATGTTATGCATATTAACTAAGATACGCAGTTTCTTATTTATCCTGTAAACGTTTCTCTGCCGCAGGATGTAAAGCCTGGAATGTACAGTTCAATCTGACAGACGATGACAAGTGACAGGAAAGGTTATCATGAAAATATTCATTTTAATACGTCGGGCCAGTTTGTAACTGTTTAAACGTGCTTGTTAAATAGGAAAGTCGATTATTAATGATTGATTTTTCAAGCTTTCAGAAGACTATGAATTATGTTATATGTATGTTGAATACAACCCGTAAGCTTTGTCGTTTCTGAGCATATTAGAAAATCAAGATTTTGGCGGTAGTGAGTTGAATCGTTCGGTATGGCTGCGCGCAACTTTTTCTAACCGCTCCCTGAGTGTTCCTGAAATGTCTTCCTAAAACATCTAGAAGTTACTCAAAAACACGCGAAGAACATTTACGGAACGCTTAGAAATCATTTAGAAAACGGTGTTGCAACTAGGTGCGTTAGATTCTCCACTTTTCGGCCCCATTAATCCTTTAACCAAAGCCTCTTAAAAAATTGCTGCTATAAGCAGAATAAAGAGTAATGTAAGTATTTTTGCGTTCACTGTTTTCCCGTGCACTCGCTCTGAAGTTGTGTTTTCCATTTGTCATTCATCTCCGGAATATTCTGTAATAATTCACTTATTTGTAAGTCAATAATAAAGCTGCATATGTACACCCAGTTTAGAGGTTGACACAATCTGCGCTTGGACGCTATGAAACTCACCTTGAGGGTGTTTATTAATGCCAGGTTATTCAGAGTTATGTCATTATAGTAATTTTTGATATTTGCAAATGCCTTCTCATGATTTCGCATGAGATTGTTGATTTGATTGTTTTTTCGCTCTTCAGTTTCATGTAACTCATTTTTTCTTTGCAAGTCCATTTCTTCTCTAAGCTCCTTCAGTTTCCTCTGGTACGAATTCCTTTGATCTTCAAGTTGCTGTAGAAAAATTTCACGAGCGGCATGCATCTTAAGAAAAGTTCAATTTGAAAACTTTAGTTTAACTTCATTTTCGTGCCTTTTCTTGAGCTCACGGATAGTTTCTTCGCTAGAAAACTCTTTTTCTTTGAATCTCAACTTCAACAACTGTCGGTTTTCCTTCAGGTGATTTTGGATTTCGATGTTTTCTTCTTCATTTATCTTTAAAGCTGTTGCAGACTCAGCTTTAAGTTCTGCGATAGTGTTCTGATGTTCGTACAAAAGATGTTTCACTTTTTGTTTGTAAACCTTTTAGTGATGTATTTTTAATAACACTGACAAACTTTCAGCTCCAGTTGATGACGTTCCTCCGCTTCTTCTGCTTCTCTTTCTTTATTACGAAGTTCCGAAGAACGTTCATCTAACTGATGCTTTGTTATCTCCCAAAAGTTGTTTATTTTATCTTTCTCAAGCTGGAAATAATTTCGTTCCTCTCTCTCCCGTTCTAACTCTTCCCTTAGACGAATTATATGCTCTTCTAGTTGTTCGTGGCTCATTTCAGCAGTCGACACTCCGTCCACAACAGTGGGTGTTTTAGACTTGGACGACTTCTTCCCTTTCTTTTTACTTCCCTTCTTCTTGGGTGGCTGAACAGCATTTCTGTTTAACATGAATCACCACATTACCATTTTGGACTTTTAAAATAGTTACACGCTTGGTAGTTATTACGTGCAAAGTTTGTGATTGATTAAAACAAATTCATCATTTTTGATGACTTCACTGATCTTTCTGAGTGGCTCGGTGTGAATCATATCCAACAGTATGTTGTTTTCAAATGTCAAAAGGTATCCGAAACAATGGAATACACCAGGGTTGGTGATATGGATAAGTGCGTTTTCGAGTGACCTGTTTTCATTCAATTTCAAATTTCAAATCCAGGACTTGATGAAGGCCTGCGCCTGTTGACGTCCTGATGCTTGACTGGTGTGATCCGGAGATTGACCAGACTGCGTTTTCTGTCGATGCACTGCGTTCGGTAGTGGTCTAAGGGTAGGGACAGAAGAAAAGAGATGACAAATCTTGGTTGCCCTGAAGCAAGCAGATAATTATCCGATTAATACAGAGTAGGAAAAAGGTTGCCCCAACATTTGTCTAACTCCCTCTTGAATACATCTACGCTGGAGGCCTCCACAATCTTGGCAGGCAATTTGTTCCACGAGTTGATTACCCGGTTAGTGAAAAAGTTAAATCGAACAGCCAACCGTGATCTTGTTTTTTTGATTGTGAACCTATGACCTCTTAAATCTCTGTCCTGACGTATCACGAACAAACACGCCAGGGGCTTGTGCCGGTGTAGTGGGTAAGCTTGTACACTTCAATAAGGTCTCCTCTTACCCGCCGGCGTGACCCGGCGCGTTCGAGCGAGAATAGGTTCAATGAACTCAGTCGGTCTTGGTAGCTTAGACCCTTCATACCCCTTACCATACGTGTGGCTAGCTTTTGTACCTTCTCGAGGACAGCTATGTCCTTTATGAGATACGGTGACCAAGCTTGGGCACAATATTCTAGGTGGGGGCGAACTATGGCCGAGTACAGTGGGATGAACACTGCTGGACATGGGTTGGCGATCGCGGATTTCAGTCGGTATAACGCCCGTCGTGCTTTTGTCGCGGCTGCGGCACACTGTGCAGATGGAGCAAACGTGCTAGTGATTTGGATACCTAAGTCTCTCGTTTGCTGTTTAGTTGCTAGCTCGATTGTCCGTCCATGTGCATCCCTTATATACCTGGGGGTCGAGTGGGAAGCATTAGCGAGGATATGACTTTTGAGAACATTCAGTGGTAAGTCCCACCTTAATGTCCATTCGCAGATCTTCAGAATGTCCTCTTGGAGGGCATCCGAGTCCGACGCATTTCCCACCAGCTTTATGTCATCAGCATACAGGTAACATGGGTTGACTAGGTTGTCGGTCAGGTCATTTATGTATACCAGGAAGAGCAGAGGGGCAAGGATTGACCCCTGAGGTACTCCACTTAACGGAGAACCGTCGTCCGACAGTACTCCTCTTACTCTCACTCTACACGACCTTCCAACTAGAAACGTCTGGATCCACCTACAGATTCTGGGGGATATTCCAGCTTCTCGTAGCTTCCAGCCCAAAAGCCTGTGGTTGACAGAATCGAAGGCTTTCTGGAAATCTAGGTAGCACACCTCGACCACTTCCCCTCTATCCAACTTCTCCGTGACAGTGTCTAGAAACGTCAGCAGATTGGTAAGACAAGATCTGCCTTTTAAAAAGCCATGTTGAGGAGCTTTGAAAAATTTCTGCTCGCAGAGAAATCGGCAGATCCTCTCTCGTAATATGCGCTCAAAGATTTTGCTGACGACACTAGTCAGGCTTACTGGTCTGTAATTTCCAACCTCTGATCGGTTACCATCTTTGAAGATGGGAATTATGGTGGCTTGTTTCCAGTCCCTCACAACTACCCCTGTTTCTAATGTGAGATTGAACAGCTGGGCAAAAGGCGACGCCAGCAATTTGGCCAAAGGTTTTAGGATAGCCGGGTGAATATGGTCCGGTCCTGCGGACTTTGTGCTGTTTAGCTGGGATATCACTCGCTCGACTTCGTGGGGCGTAATGTCCTGATCCACCATGGCCGCACCCACGGTGTTGGAGTGAGGCTCAGGTACTCCATTGTCTGAGCGATAAACACTTTGAAACTGTGCCATGAACGCGTCCGCTATGCCTTTATCAGTCGATATAATCTCTCCTTTATAGGAAAGTGTGGTCCCAATTTCCTTTCTTAGAGAGGACCTGGACTGAGCATAACCGTAAAACCTCTTGGGGTTCTGTTTGATATCACGTGCTAGGTTGAGCTCATAGACCAGACGAGCATTCCTTGCTACCTTAATTGCTTCGTTTCGAGCTTTTTTGTACTTCATGAAGCTTTTAAACCCTCTTTGATGAATATACGCCTTCCAAGCCACATACTTGCGTTGGAAAGCTCTCTTGACCCTGGGGCGAACCCATGGCTTCCGACCTCTTCCTCCGACTTGTTTCTGAGGGACGTATATAGTGTCTGACGCCCCAGATTAAAGGATAATGTGTCGATATCAGCTGGAAATTACGCATCCATCGATGTACCAAAAAATTCCGCTCCATCTATTATTCTCTGCTTTTAACACAACAGTCTACCGAAACATTATTAGATCATTTATATTCCCGAGCATCCAAAGTGTTACGCTTGTCTCATGAAAATCCCCAAGAAAGTGGAACTAGGCCGGAATAATTTGGTTAAATAAGCCCTAAACATTTTCTTAGATTCAACTCTGCACATCTATTGGTAATGTATCGTCACATTCTGACGTCAACTTCGTCCAATCGGCACCCTCCTTCGATTTGTCTAAAATGGCCACTGCCCAGCAGTGCAGTGAGGACATGAAGGACGTTTCCATCGTAAGTCCTTGAAATTATCTACCATCCCTCTGCCGACGCAAGCTGGTGACATTCTATGCGATACTTCAACGGGTACACCTAGACCTTTTGTCCCACTTTCTTACCGACGTACTGTTCCTTACACCGTTTATCTCGCCCCGGAAAATGTGGCACACTGAAACTGCTTGCACAGGTTTTTGTTTGACCCTCTATGAATTGGTCGTAACAAAGTATCCAGTGCCAAAGGAGTAAAGTGCACAGGCATACGGTTACTACACCTGGCACATTCTCCCAGCCAGACGCCCGTTTTTCACATGTACACCTTGACATCGTTGGCCCACTACCACCCTCCAACGATTGTACGTATATATTGACCGCAATCGACCGTTTTACCCGTTGGCCATTAGCTGTGCCCATTAGAGATGTTTCAGCGGAGACGGTCGCTAAAACCTTCTTGGAACATTGGATTGCTAATTTTGGTGTGCCATCTACAATCACTACGGATCGAGGCACTCAGTTCCAGTCTTCCCTTTTTCGCAACTTCACGGAGTTACTGGGTTGTTCGCACATTAAAACGACGGCGTACCATCCTTGTGCTAATGGTTTAGTCGAACGTTTTCACCGACAACTAAAAGCTTCGATAACCGCGCAGTCCGACGCAACGAAATGGAGCGAGCGTCTACCACTCATTCTCCTTGGAATACGGTCTACCGTTAAAGAGGACATTGGCTGCACTGCCTCTGAATTAGTCTACGGTACCAACTTGCACCTCCCAGGGGAATTGATTCAACCCTCGACTCATTCAGACCCAGGTACGGATTACGTTTCACATTAACAGCAACATTATTAGCGCCGAGTCTGAAAATCCCCGGATTTGTTCACGTCTGAATGTGTGTTTCTGCGCCAAGACTCCGTCAGAAAATCAGTGCAGCCACAAAAGTTCGGCCCATTCGAAGAAGTTAAGCTCGACGAAACATTCTTCCTTACCGACAGGTCCGGACGAAGCGAATCCGTATCCATTGATCGACTGAAACCAGCCTACACAGAGAAGGATGTTGACCCACCTGACTCGATGTTGACTGAAAGCAATCCCTCTCTACCCATGACAGTATTACACTCACCCGCAGCTTAGCCCTTTGTTCCCTTGAACAACGCACCACACGTAGGTGGCGGTATGTACATTGGCCGAAATACTTGACACAATACGATACGTGTATGCCTATCGAGCGTTCCGTTTATTATCTCTTCACTGCCGTTCTTTCATTGTGCTTTTAACCCATAAACGCTTAGGTGGGAAACATTATAGTGTCCGCGGTTCATGGTTATATTTTGCAATTCATTTTCGAACGTTGTTGTACGTACCGTTTCGTTAACCTCATCTGTACACTTGCTTTGAAAGCATCACCATCACTTTTTGGAATGCAATAATCAGCCCGAATAAACGGCAGTTACCGCGCACTTTCTCTGTCATCTTAATTTGTGCGGAGTTTTGGGTGGTTGAAGTAATTGCGCGGTGAAATTTCCTAGCTCCACGCATCGGCTGATCTGTCGACACCCAACCTTCATCATAACACGCCCGGCGTGTAATTATTTGTCGATCGTTTGAAGAACCTGCTCCCTGGAACTGTCTTTCACTCTTATGGTGTTCAATTCTATCCAGCGAATCTTGACTTATCAGAGCCGTTCCTATCTTACCGATACGTCTACCATTTTAGTTGTATGCTTACTTTTCGCTCCCATCCACTACCGTTACAACTCTTTTTTGGTGTTATTATATTTTTGGTCATTTCCATCATCCAATTGATTAGGCTATTGCACTATTCTCGGGTTAACTCATCTGGCACTCCGCTGTTAGCTAACTGGCGGTCAGCCTTACTAGCTTTTCGTGTGAGATATTGTTGCTTATTTTAAAAGGTTTCGTCAGGCGGATTGCCTTTTTTCTCTCAGCGTGGTCTCTTTCGTAACCAGTCATGCGTGATAAAAACAGTTCTCTTCAATGGAAACTTGACAGAGGCCAAAGACTGTGGTCTCACCGCAGATGCAAGTTGAGTGGTATCTGTGGACTAACAAGATGATCCTTTTTAAACAAACAAGGAAGGAGTTGTCATTTTCCTCAGTCTATATACACACACTGTAACATTTCGATCGCCCGCGCTTGATCATGCACTGTGTAATCTCACGGAAAATAACCGCAACAGTAAAGATGACAGTTATTCAAGACAGACCTACTGTAAGAAACCTGGACTTCCTCATTGCGTACGTGCAACAAGTTAGCGTTCTTAAACGTATACGCAACGAATACCGGGGAGAAACAAGGATATAAATAATCGCGGGAGGCCGAACGTATATTATACGACGATTACAATGGGCCGCAATCAGTGCTACACTACATCGATACGCGGGAGCAGTTAGGAAGTTTAAAGATGCTTTCGAGCAAGTCGAGAGTGTGTCTGGCGGCATGGGTGGTCATGAGTCGGAAGGCATGTAGACAAACAAACACAATCTCATGCGGCGAGCAGGCTGCAGACAGAGTTCTACACGATTCTATGTATAACGTAAACTATGATTTTAGGGGGAACTTCACGCATCTTACAGCAGACAGACCGGGGCTGTCTCCAGGTCATTACACCTCGGCTGGATTAGGCCCAGGGATAGAAACCACGTGCTCATGTTTACGAGAGTCCAAAGTTGAAGTTTCTAAACTCGTGGCCCGGCTTCGTAGCTCAGCTGGTAGATCATTTGTCGCGTTACTGCACGTTTTTCCTGTCTCCAGCTCCAATCTAGCTGGAGTCCAAATTTTTGGCGATTGCGTCTCTTCTTAATTAACCAAACCACTGAACTACTTATCAGTAACAACCCTCAGGTTTGCTGAAACTCTCCACCGTATCCCGCATGGACTGTTCCAGCATAAACTGTAATTTCATGGAAATCAAGGATAGTCTTCGTTGGGTTGCCCCGGTTCTTAATGGCGAAACCGTTTAAGTTGGAACCGCATCAGCTCTTTAATTTCCTCCCTTCGCCTCAACAGGAGGTCCTCAACTGCTGTTGCTGGGTACTCTGTTTTCTTGGATGACATCACCGACCTAGCAGACAATATTTTCAGCAACGCTTTTCACTGGCTTGACGATTTGAGAAATCAAAACGCAATTGATTATGGTGCTTTGCAGAATGACCCTTATGCGATTAGGTTTCGGGAAAATCGTTGTTGAGTGGCAGTGAGTGTGTACTCATATCACTAGGGGGTGGCCGTTGATTCTTTCATGACTTATAGTGCCCTGAGTACAGTAGACATCATTGAAATCGACCTCAGGACAGATTCTGTTTGGCGTATAGCAATCAACGATCGTGCTTTTCGGTTTACACGTCTTTCTGTATGCATGGACTTATGTATGCCTGCCACAGAGGGCCTTGTACAAACCCAGTACTACTTTTTTCATTTGTTCAGCTGATACTTGGTTTATCCCAGCGACCGGTCTGTTACCCTGGTCGTCGAGGTCTCGAACAAAGACATTCACGCAGTTGGGTGCGTTGAGCACCTGATTGATAAGCTGTTCGCTGCTCTGAGTAATGTCGCGTACGAGTTTCCAGTTACATCCACTTGCACGTTGACGACGCCATGGTGACTTGATTTCCACACACTTCTAACCAACTGTAGTTCTGATGGAAGATTTCCCCATCGTCATGGCCAATGACGGTCGGCCGGGCCATAACAAGATGTTTCATGTGACTCGCGCAGAACATCCTTCAGGAGACAACGCACTTCTTTCAGGGGTGTCAAACACTGGAATGGCATTTCTTCTGAGTTTAATAGCCGCACTTCTGGAAAGCGTTTTAACATGGTTTTATGCTCCTTTTTCCTTAATATACTGTTAAATTTGTAGTTTTACCACCTTCCTGGTACATGCTTTAATCTCCAACAGCGGTGCTGCACCCGGTTTGCAATTAACTTTTTTTGATGACCAGCCAGAAAAGGGGCATATGACGGCGGTTTCACTCGCTCCTGTTCTGATTGGCCCGTGTTTTCCAACGACCACGCAGGCAACTAGTTTAATTTAACGCCCGGTCAGCCTTCAATTTTCAAGCTGAGGTGAAAACATTTAACCGAGATTTTGAAGCATCAGAAAGATATAATGCAAGCGACAAATCAGACCTTGATGGCAAAACGCCAAAGTCAGTCGGCGGATGAACCACGAACTTCTACAGGCCTATCTGTTTGCATTATATTGCAAACAATTATGACCCTTGCAGGCATTGAGTTTGGCGGTCATTCTAAAGGGAATGCAACAACTTCAGCGCGGATCATTTTTATAATATATTTGAAACCACCAAAACCTAAATATCAATTGGAGTGTCTGCAGATTATCAAGTAAATATTGTCAATTATGAAACCGGAATACATCAAAAAGTGTATGAATTACCGGTTTGTTGACAGGGAAAATTTCCACCATTTTCATCACGAAGGCATAGTATGGGCGTTAGGTCGACTTTTCACATTTAATAAGGGCGTTCATCGCACTGTTCGATGTAGAATGCAGGACCTCCACCTTGAAATTGTGCAATTTTGTAGCGATTCGGATGTACGGATGGAAGGAAACGTCACAGCTACAGCATGTTGGCACTGTATTTCAACAGAAATACGCGTAAGATTGTGCTCTTTTTCTCACTCTTGAAAACATCTGCTATGCGAGGAAATTTTCCGCGATGAACGGACGTTAGAAACCCCATATTGACCGAGCAGTTCGCGACATTTTCAACTTTTTGACGTTCTGGAACAACCGAAGAAGTCCTGCGCTGGAGTTTGCTCAATTCTTCGCCGGATTTTGGAAGTTCCCGTCCTCCCTTGCCCGAGCCGAACTGCTTCAAAATTTTTCCGTAGCCAATTATGTCAAATAATGGCGGAACCCCTCGAAGATGCATTTGCACGTATTTCCCGGCATGACCTTGAAATATTTGAAATATCGTCCCCCACATAACCTTGTATAAGAAAATTAGTATAACATCTAATCTTTGAACAGAATCTGAGGAATGAGCGAACTATTTCTCTTACTGATGTGTGTATCAAACTTTCGTAAACCGCAACCTACCTCTGTCTGATTATGCATTCTTTTGTCAGCAGACTTCATGTTTGTCTTACAATGTAAACATTTGTTGATTTGTAACGCCTGTAATTATCTGTCATGATCGCGCACATCCGAGCGTGTCTCTCACGAATGCGTTGAGAAATATATATTATTATTATTACTAACATATTTCGCGGTTGAAAATTCATCACGTCTACAGTTTTATCGGCAACAAGTACTCTATTACCTCCGGTGCGAAAAAATAAAGCGGAACACAGTAGACCTCGCGTAACCTTGAAGTAAAGCGTAAAACCTCTTCACCGATTAATATTAAATGCAATCGACAGCTACATGTATATCGCATTAGCTAACACGGAATTATAAATTTTATATAAAAGGTTTGGCCAGAAAATCACATATTCCATTATTCGTCATACTTCACATGACCATTTTACGTTCTTCCGTTTATCACGTAATTTTGCCCCCAGTCCCGATTTCACAAATTTCTGGCCCATATGCTGTTGCATATGTAACAGTATTTGATTGATACGGTACCAAGGTCATTTCCCAAAGTTACCGACTGCAATGTGCGATCGAAACCAGCAGGCGCGCACAGGTTAAATTTGAATTGTGTGACGAGCGTGCTGCCGTGTGTTGGCGGCATTTTTGTTTTCGATTGTGTAAGTCGTGTGCATGTCTTACTGGGCCTTTGGCTCACGCTTGTTTCTGTTGTCTCCTTTTACAGGACTATCGTTGGAACCCTTACTTCAGAAGAACGTTGTCCCCCGGTGTCTCCACGTTGCTCAAAGTTGGTTTACGAGTGTAGCGGGTTCACGAAGCCAGAACGTCTGGCTTGCCTGTTACATATTGGCGACCCTGCCAGGATGGTTTTCGTCAGCTTGTGTCGACATGACCAACTGATGTTTAAACCATTTCGAACACCTGGTTACTACAGTTGGTTTGATCGGGCATTCCTGGGTCCGCACGTTGCAATCACACACGCGGCACACGTACGCATACCCAGCCAGCAAAACATCTCAAATTACCTAGGTAATTTCTAAAAAATATCCGGTAATTTGACCCGGTAATTTTAGGGGTAATGACCCAAAATTACCCTAAAAATTACCCTATGGGTAATTCACCCCATAAATTACCCATTTTCTATACTTCGATTTTTTTTAAAAAATTTTCACGGAAACACGAACGAACTATTTTCTCATCGTTTACGCACTGCCTCATGTGCATATACCCTTGTAGTAATACTGCAGAATAAGCCAAACGGTCGCAAACGCCCCTGAAAAAAAGTTTTACGGTTATCTTCGAAATTCAATAACTCCCTTAATAATGCAGATACAGCAAAAGTTTTTATCAAAGTTGAGGTGAGTATTTTTCTGCGCCGCGATAGATACCTGCCGTTTTAACCATCAAGTCGCGACTGGCTGAGAGGTATACCTCTCAATGATCGGCAGGCAGCTTGAGTTCATCTGTTTCCGTATACTGTTTCGTATGAACGACACGCGACCTCAATCTAGTTGGAAACAATGCAGTAGAGTGAATAGAATTTACTTCTGAAGATTCCCTGTGATAGACTGGGACATAATACTCTTTTCTCACGCCGCTGCATATCAACCGAAGACGAAAACAGCCATACTGATAGGTAATTCAGCACGTTTCCAATGGCAACATTTCGTCGACACAGTATTCTAATGTGAACATTCCACAGGAACAGTAAAATATCGTGTAGACAAGGAAGCCGTAAACGTTGCCATACATGTTTCATCATCAAATGTGTTAGTGTTCTTGTTGAAATGCAATTCCAACATCGTGTGATCGTATATTTCCATTTCGGCCATATCTTCGAAACCACACGAAATGAAGCACTCTCAGGCTATAGAATGACGTATTCCATCTGGAACATTGCAATAAGTGCATTTACAAGACTTGAAAAGTGACCTAACGCCAATAACGGGTGATTTTCGCAAAAAATGGTGAAAATGTTTTTCATCACCAAACCCATACTTTTGGCACTTGATCGATGTATTTCAATATTTGCAGTACCGCTATTTATTTAAAATTGATGCATTGTGAGTACTTTGCCCGAAATTCCGATTTTAAAATTCGAAAAATATTTAAAAAACGAGGATTTGCGCCAAAATAAA
>LOND01000033.1:0-10005 GCA_014220965.1 Paragonimus kellicotti
TTAAGTAATCGGATTGCGAGAGACAGTTGAGTGCAAAGTGCTCCAACGACAACGACGACGACAACACCAACGGGAAAGTGGGCTTGCGGTAGTAAATCTTTATTGGTCACTGTGATTAGGCAACTGTACATCGACTAGAAAGGAGATAACTACATGGCACAGGGGCAGAATCCCTCGCCACAACCTCAGTCATAATTGCGGTAACACATATCGGACCTTACTGAACTTACTGGAACATTTCACGAATTTTCCGGAAAAGTTTCCAACGACATCTCGTACGTCAATAAAAAAAAAAGGTGAAGCGCTCACATTTGAAGACAAAACGACTTTTAGCGAAATAGCAACGGGGACTCCAGTCCCCAATCATAGATCTATGACACAATATAGTAAAAAAAAGGTTACCGAAGTGGTGCACTGCAACTAGTTCGTTTTGATCGAGTGCGTGCCGCGCAAACAGTGGTAGCTTCAAAGAAGGATAATTTTTGGGTGGTTTACTCATGTTCACTGCACATAACATAACTTGTAGGTTCAAGGAAAGTTAACTATACTTCTATCCGCTATACAACGTCATCTTTGTCCGATTCTCGAAAATGCGCCATCGACATTTCCAACCAATGAGAATAGCTTCTACAGCCGATCGCCACCGACCCAACAACGGTAACACCATACCCACTTTTTCCAAAACAGCCGCCGATACGCAGACGATTATAACGACGAACATCAACTCAAGGTTGCTCCAACATTGGAGCATTTAAACAACTTTCACCAAGTTGAAAGGACAAGTAAACAATGACTGCTGAGTTTTTTCAACCATCAACGAACAAAACGTTTTTTTCTTTATTCATTTTTTGGCCTCTGGATGAAACTTCCACTCACGTTGTTCGGTTTGTATTTGGTTCAGTTCAGTTCCCAGAACGAAACGGATTGAGACAGAAATTGACAAGTTTCTCACACCAGTGAGCTTCTGATGGTACTGAGTGTTGCTGATGATGGTACTGTTATTGTGTTGGTACTGACGGTACTGGAAGAAATTCTCCACATCCATGAGTAATCATGAGGGTTATCTTATAAAAGTTTCTTATTTTTCTCACGAACGTTGCTTCACTTTTGTACAACAACTTTTGTATCACCCTTACTTGTTGTTCAAATTGATAAAAGTGACCTTGCAATCCAATACAAAATTTGTGCACACCGGCCTGCTCTTCTCTTCGTTGCGCAGTCGCTTGACGATACTACACGGATCTTTCACCCAATTTTTAGCTCCGTCGTATTACGAACATCGTCGCAGCTCCGACCGCGTTGCAGCAGTCCACGGTAACTCCGTAACATCCCTACTTCCCGATATTGGTAACTTGGAACATTGTGGTGGTCATCTTGAACACTTCCTGTGAGTCAGATCCTTTGATTACTGTAACTTGCCGGTAACCGTGAGTCGCATCGGCAAACGCGAGGTAGTTTCTGTCGACCGGCTGAAACCAGCATTTATGGAGGAATCATCAGCCCCACTTCCGTCGACAAGTAACGTTCCTCACCGGGAACCCCTGGTGCCAGCAAAAAGCGTTCCGTCCCCGGAAACTCCTGCAATTCCGCAATCCCTGCCCTTGCTCCCTCTATCTCTAGGCATAATCGTCTTGGTAGGGAGCTTCGCAAGCCCGTACGTTTTGCGGAGTATGTTAACGTTTCTTACTTTCGGAAATGACGTTTTTTTTCAACATAACATGCTCACAGTCGTACTGATCATTGTCGTTCACCTGCTCTTCTGAGTTATGGTATGTCTGGATTTAGCGATACAAAACAAAAATCGACAAATTGTTTGTTTTGACTCTCATGCATTTTCAGTTATCTGATGCGTTACCAGGTCCGCAACCCAAACGGCGTTGTTCTGGACCAGGTTTATTCGTATGCTAACCTCTTCTTTCTTGAGTCTATCAACTCTTAGACTGGAGCACAAAAATGAGATAACATCGAAGGCGGGCACGCCGAAATCGCAGGGTCCTTAAAGTCCGTGGCTGTTAAATTATTTAGTCGCCCGGATAGTTGACACGGTGAGTTATCCCTTTCCGCCTGTCGTGCGGGTACTTCACGGTGTTCTCCTTTCCAGACTATCCGAACATGGTGCGTGGAGAGACAACTCCTAACTACCTATCGTACAGCACTGGACAAACCTACCCCCTTTTCTCTCAAGAGTTTTTAGGGTTGGGCAGCCCGCTGCGATAGAGAAGAAACGCACCGAAGACTAAATAATCTAAATAAAAGAATCCTTCCAGCGCAACAGCCATTTTCGATCCGACCCTCCCCCGAACTTTGACATTCCCCATCCCATGTCATTATTCATCGTGTGTATCATCCTGCAAATGTGATCACAGAAAGACGATATATATTGCCCTCTCTCTGGAATAATGAAGGCTTGGAAGGAGATCTATGTAGCGACTATAATAAATGATATTTTTGATAGTCGCATTCACCTGTACACTTTTGATGATTTTGGTTTTTCACCTACTTTTGTTTTAGTCAAGCCATCTTTTTGTAATATCCGTCCCGGGGCTAAAAACACAACTCGCTCCGTGCCTCGCTAGCTTGACGTGCTTTCTCTGTACACTCTATTTTCCAGGGTCGATACTAATACACGAGGGTCAACGCGCTGAGTCCTTGTTTTTCATTGTCGATTGGTTTTCGATAGTGAATACAGACTGGGTATTATTCTGTTGGACTGGTTCCAACAATCTGTCACACAATCAGGGAGTACCGCACACTTTGGAAGAAGGTTATAACGGTTGGTGAATAGACATACGGAGGAGTCAGGCCTAATCAATGTAACGCCTTCCTTCTCCAGCTCAAAACGTTGACCTCGGAGGTGTGAAGTTGTGTGCAAACCGAACGGAGTTTCCGCCTAACTGGGATCATTCCATTATGAATCTTTAAAGTTTCTATCGGGTCCCCTGTAACCGTCCTGTGCACAGGACAAAACAGATAAAGCTTTTTTAGTCTGTCTTCACACGAGTTATCCCGCATTCCTTCCAGCAGCCTTGTAAAATTACTTCGAACTTTCTCGAGTACCTTCATGTCTTTTGGACTTATAATGTGGGCTTTGAGTTGCGCTGCAGCTACCAGGGTGTTGCTTTCTACGCTTATAAAGGGCAACGACACTTCTGATCGTTCCTAGCTCAAGACGTGGTTGCGCCTGAATACTACTAAGCGTCTTCTTTTTGCGTCCTCGGACTCGCCTCTGAGAATCACTGCCTGAAACTTTGAATGTTCCGCTCTACGAGACACTTCCCGTAGCTTTTTCGACATTCTCTACCCGTCGCTGCATCTTTCTACGTGCTCTCACCCCTCCTTTACCAAAACTATGATTGAAGTTGACTTATCCCTGCGGTTCCCCAGCAGCAGTTGATTACAATTGTCCACTCTCAGGTAAACTCCATTTACACGACCACTATCTAGAACAGGATCCATCCCTCGAGTGCAGTAGTGCTTCTGGGCTTCCCACAGTTCTTACATCGTTAGCGAAATGTAGCAGACACTTCAATCTTTTAGTGAACATCATATGTGAGACTTTGAAAAACAGTAGTCCACCACGGATCCCTAAGTGCCTTGCTAGCACAAGCATTTTCTGTAAAACCTTTGCTCTTCTACCTCTACATCTAGGACGAATTCTCAAAGAAGTTCCAGTCACCCAGACAGCCTTGAAGGAATACCAGAAGAGCCTCTGGTCGAGAAGCGGAGATTAGCTAGTACTGTTTCAGTCTAATTGATTCCTCCCTGGCTACAAAGTAACAAACTTCAAATTTCTCCCTCTTATCCAACCTATCCGTGACCTCGTCAGGTGAGTAAATCAGGTTAGTGAGACAAGACCTGTTTTGCGAACCCATGTTGGCCTGCGGAGCAAAGCCTATTCTCAGTAAGGTGCCCACGGTCTATCTTTTATTGGCGTTTTCCAGCGGTTTCAGAGCCACACGATGTAGCTTGTGGTAGATGATTTCCCACCTCGTATGTCTAAACCCCTAATGGATGGGTATAGCCCCTGCCTTCCTCCAGTCATCTGGGACGATGGTCTTTAGGATGGGAAGATTTAACAACGGAGTGAGAGGCCCCTGGGAAACATCAATGAGAGGTCTTAGTATCATTGAACGGACACAATCCGGCCCCATCGATTTGTTCACATCTAGTCTATTTAGTCTATCCCCAACCTCTCATCTTCCTACTTCAAAGTCCTCCATCATTGGCTCTCCTGCAGCAGATCCAGGATGTGGAATACGTACCGCCTCAAAAAACCACCGAAAAACCTCCGCTTTTGTGGCGATGATTCGGTAACATTGCCCTCATTACCAACAACGATATCCAGTCCTCTCCTAATGGCCCCTCCTGGCTGGAAATAGCTGAAGAAATTCTTGAGGTTCCCATGATAGCTCTCCGCCAGATTCATTTCAAACTCTGTCCCGCATTCATTTTGTAATTCAGAATACCTCTTTCTGGAGGCCTTACGCTGACAAGACCAGATGTGTCCCTCAGACAGTTTGTATACAAATCAGACTATTCTTTCCGAAGCGGAAATTCGGCGTATACCCCGTAGCAGATGTCAGCTGCGAAGTGATTTGCCGGTTCGTTATAACCTACCGATTGAGAAGTCCTCATATTCAGTGAACCACTTCCAGCGTCCACGGTCATTTCGGTCAGTCGCAGCATGGATACTCAGTCACCTGCGTCTAGTATGTCCTTTGGCGTTTTTTCCGTTGGCGTAAGTACCAAAGGACTCATATGTCACCCATACAGAACGGTTGGGATTGTCTGAGTAACGTTGAGATCACGGAAACCCAAACTGGACTTGCAGTGGTTTGCCAATTACCCCAAGCACTATTTGCCCAGGCACGGGGATTGCGAGTGATTTATTGCTCTGAGTGTTTCTTGCCCCACCTCCAGTTGCCATTAGTCACAGAAACGCGTTAACCAGATGTAACACCTGACAAAACTACTGAGAGTGAAGGCGGTGCACTTATTGTACGGAACGTGCAAATATCTCACACAGTGCTATTCAGTGATGTTTACGTGCTGTGTACGCTTCAACCGAAGAGTGTAAAACCTTCTACACTATCGGTGGCTGTTTCCGCTAAAACGACACGTTTTCCTCTCAATCGTAATCAACCAGGGTGATGTGGTTACATCATGAAGTTTGGCCTAGTCCAATTTACGCATGGAATCTCCCAAGACGGTACTGGTTTGCAGAGAACAACGCTCCTTAGTGTGGACAAAATTTTTGAACGAGCTGTCCGCCCCGATCTCTACAACGCAGTAAGTGGCTTTCTTCACGGCACCCGTATGTAGATAAAATGATCAAGTACGACATATTGACAGGTAGTGGAAAGATAATGCTCAATAGCAAGGCTATAACATTGAGAGATGTCAAGCAAGGCTTATCGTTTTGTTGGCGTGTCTAGAAAACGTAATGTTAGTGTCTACAAGGGGCGCAGCAAATATAAAACCAGGGCGTGACATACCTCAGGTTCCACGGGAGATATAACAGTTTTCGGTCATTCTCGTACTAAGCAGTAAGTCTGCGTCATCCAGCTGTTAATTGTTTATCGCTTGATGGGACCTATCATATTTTACTTCGTCCATTTCCCTTCACCAACGCATGCTGGATCCCGGTCCGGCGGTGCTTATCAAACGACGAAACCGCTACAGAAACATGTTTGAAGAACTGAGCGTTAGCGATCGTTGACCATGATCGTCTAAACATTGAGACGATGAAACCGACCGACTTGGCCGAGCAACTTGCGAATTCACATCCTTTCCGGCTGGACGGCTATGGTTACAACGTTATGTTTAGTCAACTCACCAACCCGATTTGGTTAGGATGCTTGTTCGTCAGACAAGCATAATGATTTGACCTTTAGATTTTGATTCATGATCCACATTTCGTGAACGATCGGCGTTACTCTGAGCGTTTCAACCATAACTTTGACTGTCATGACAGCCGTCAGCCGAATGTTAACCACTCCAATATCGAAGACAGGGTTTGTTCGATGGATTTGGCGGTTCGGAAAATGGCGAAGATCAAGAGCTATGCCAATTTGAGCAGGTCACCCATGAACCCACGGACTGCCGGCCGGTTCACAAGAGGTGTTGTCCATGTACATTCTACGTCAAAAAAGTTCACATGCCCTTTTTGTGTCTATCCACAGGGTGTTGGCCAGCGTCATGTTAGTTTGATAGCTGGGGTCCGGGTAACCCTGCCTTGTCCACCCCCTGTTCCCCGCGGATCTGTGCTCTCCCACTATGTACTAGCCAACTAATCTGTGTTTCCGTCGGCTCATCCATACGTACATCATCTGTGTGACTCAGTCTGCCGCTGGAACACAGAAAATTTTCTCCGGAAATCCTAGATTGATATTGAGGCACGTGAAAGCGACATGACGATCTTTTTGCCTGGGTAAGGCATTGTGCTGTGTAGTTACGTCTATGTGAATCACAGCTGGATTATGATTCCTTTATTCATCATGCATATCTCTGAAGTGAACATTATCACTGCAGGTGACTCTCCTTGCGTCAATCTTTCCCTGACTTTCTCAGATTAACCTGGAGCGATTGTTTGAAACGCAGTGCACGAATATAGAATACCTGGAGTATTGTCGTTTACGTTCGTGCAATCGCGGCATTTTCCCTGACCACCTGACGCGGCATGATAGTTTGTGATACTTCACAGATTTCACCACAGCTAACGGTGCCCGAATCTATGCAACGTCTGGTGCTTCATCTGTTGTCTGTGACATCCTGGAATTCGACCCACATTGATGATGACTTCCGAACGGTCCATTTGATTCTCTATGCATAAATGCATACGCTTTCCTTACGCACTCTCTGTCCGTCATATATCCAAGACTCACCAACACATGTTCAGCCCTATTGATTTGCGTGAAGCTCCAGGTTCTAGGTTTATCAACGATCATTAGGATATTGTTAGGCCACTAGAAGCATTCGGGGGGTTTCATTGCCATTTGGCCCTGGATATTTGTTCTACGTGATATTTGCAGGCGATTTCTACTAGGACACTTACCGCGGAAGCAGTTACAAAGGCTTTCATCCGACTAGAGATCAGTAATTTGGTTCCTCCGTTGACGTCACTACCAAACGCGGTATGCAAACATCGTGTTCCTTATCCACGACGCTGCCTCTACTAGGTTGCCTCTAGGCTATCTCCCATAGGTTGCCGTCGTCTCAGTACCAACGTTCATAACGCTCCAGGTAAATGTTCGTTAGAACTTTCCCACCATCCTCTCGAAATCGCAATATATACCATTTCACTGTTACTTTGCTACGTAACAATACTTCATCACCTTTTGATGAATAGTACGACCGTTTGGGTATCTGAATTTCTCATCATATGCTCTGTTATCTCCTTCATTCCACATGGTTTATCCATCACCATATTTAAAGTAAACCGGCAGGAATTTATGTATTGGAGAGATTGTTCTTAACCCAAGTGTTGAACACAGTCCTCACTTCTGTAAGCAACTGTTCCCGTTTCTTTATTCGTGGAACGAAAACTTCACGAAACCTTTCCACGAACATTTGCGGTAGGTAACTTCAGCTGTGAAGATTTTCACAGGCCAAGGTATAAAATTTTTCAGATTTTCAGTATTCAAGGCTTCTTATTTCGAAGAACTTCCCCAAATGCTCTTTAACGGAACCCATTTGCGGTTCCCTACTCATCTTTGCTCATGCATATTTCATTCATTTGCCCCTGTACTCCATGCGATTTTCAACTCCCAGCATTCCCGGATTAACAGCCTACCGGACGTGAAAAACGAACAGCGATGCTAAATATATCGGCGTACATTGGCTATACAATCTGAGCACATCATATTGAAGCGAGCCAGCCGAAAATAGATTCATTTAAGTTCCACTTACTATGTTTAATATCTGTGTCGGATTTCTGGGAAAAACGTGGAGCAAAACTCGAAGAAACGCTATGATTTGAAGTGTAGCAAATTTTACTGAAGTTCACAACATGTGGGCACAACCACCTGAGGATGGCCAATGAGTTGATAATTCTTGCTGCATCGTGCGGTTCACGGAGTTAAAAATTTTAATCACATGCTTCTGGTTTCCAACTTCGAGTCTGGCTCTGTCTTTATATAACTTCCTTTCGGTTTTTAACCTTCTCCGAATATACTCACACGTACATATTGTTTTGGTGGTCTGAAGACATTGTGTAACATACCTGATTTTACTCAGCTTGCTTCGGAAGAGACGAACGGCAGCGAAGCTCAACTATGGTAATTGTTCTCGAAAGGGACTGGACGGAAAATCTATGTAAAGACGAGAACCGCAACTAATTTTGAATAATGCTGAATCCGTATTAACCAAAGAAGCTGCATTGCTTCTCAGCGAACAAAGGTGTTCAGCGAAAGATCGGCCGGTAGCCTTTACCTACAAAGGTGAGCATACGAACTTTCAGATTCTGCGAAACTTCGTGCTGGCGAACCCAACTTGCAGGGGAGTTTCATTAGATTTTTGATCGCTGAGACAGGGTACCGTTATTTCTGATGAATTGGGGTATAAGGCAATTGATGTTTAATCATCAAAATGTTCGTAACGCTGAACTCCGAAAGGGAAATTCACCTTTTGAAATGTGGCAGAAAAGCTGAAGTAGGTTCATCCGAACGCAATATCTCAACCTTATGCTGTGTGACAAAGAAATGAAGGGTATGAAAATCAACCACGTTCCGTAAAGACTGCTCTTTAGCGGATTTGCGGGAGCATATCTAGTCAAGTTTTCCGTGGGTGAAAACTCCCAAACACCCTCCCAAAAAGCGGAATTTAGCAGGGGTGCAGAGGTCGCAAATTGCGACACCGAGATTGCATGTCAAACGTCCCGTAGAAACGCTGACGTACGCACAAGCGGTGACGTCGCGCTCGCAGCCCCAGAGGAGGGTCATCAGAACCACTCGGCAGCACAGACCGAGTGCAACCCCACCACCCTCCTCAATTTTAGGTCTTCTTTCCCAAGCGCTTCCTCGCACTCTCCTCTTTTCTCGCGAAGTCCAGTGAGGAAGTAGCTCTTAAATGCATGTATACGAACTGTCTGAGTTTGTTTAATAAATTACCGGAAATCAGACAGTTAATTCATGATACACAACCCCACATATTTGCTTTCACGGAGACCTGGCTTGCAGATGACGTCAGTGACAGTGAACTGAGTGTCCCCGGGTATTCAGTTTACCGAGCTGACTCCGCCCGAGGGAGAATGGGGGTTCTGCGATTTTCCTTCACCATTGTCTCCCAACACCCACGGTTATCGGTGGATTTCATTCCTCTGATAAATGTGACGCTCTGTGGCTTCGACTGGCATTGCGTGGCCAAGACTCACTCCTAGTGGGGGTTATTTATCGTTCTCCCTCATCCGACGTCTCCGACGACGACACTCTTCTTGTAAACCTAGACAACTTCCTAGGACTACACCTAGGGCTACAACACTACACTCATCTGCTTATTATGGGTGACTTTAATGCACCCAAGATAAACTGGGCAACAGTTTCTCACCAGGTATGTGAAAGCGGATTCTCGACTTCCTTATTGACGTTGATATGACATAAAGCGTGGACACAACATATCAACGCCCGATGCGACATCGTTCTAGCTGGCTCCAGTCTCTGCTTGACCTAGTAATCAGTAATGAAGGTCATCTGGAAGACAGACAGATCAGAGAACCATTACTTGGACACGATGACCACTCTCTGTTCATCTTTGATCTTATCTGTTACTGGTTAAAGCAACCGATAAAAAAAATCAACAGTACGAAATTTTAATCGGGCTGATTTTAACGGCCTGAGAAGCTACCTAGGTTCACTTCATCTTCATTATGACCTTATGGACCAGAACTACTGCGCGTTTCAAAGCACCGTTAAGAATGCGGACGAGTTATTCAGGGAATACTATTCGGCAGTCTACAACGTTGCACCACCGGATTGGCATCCCGTCCTACCGCTGCAGAATTTCCGGCAG
>LOND01000033.1:10105-22014 GCA_014220965.1 Paragonimus kellicotti
ACAAGAAAAGATCCTCCTCAGACCCCGCGGGAACAAATTTAAGCATATGCGACGACTAAGAAAGAATAAACCCTCGGCTCTTTCTTTGCGAATGTCCGACGGGGAAACCTCATCTGACCCACTAGTTGTGGCCGAGTTATTCAGGGAATACTATTCGGCAGTCTACAACGTCGCACCGCCGGATTGGCATCCCGTCCTACCGCTGCAGAATTTCCGGCAACCACTGGTTACCGCTGAGTTTTCTGTGCTAGATGTTGAAGACCTTTTATTCAAGGTTAATTCATACAGTGCAATGGGTCCTGACAAGATCCATCCCAGGATTCTCAAGGAAGCAGCTGCTAGTCTGGCAGAACCCCTTTATAAGCTGTTTAAACAGACACTCCAGACTGGCATTCTCCCTAGTGTGTGGGAAGAGGCGACGGTCACGCCCATTCTTGAAGTAAGCGACCGCACTCTCCGGCTAGCTATCGGCCAATCAGCCTTACTAGCATTCCATGCAAGATAATGGAGCGCTTATTAAAGCGTGCCATCCTCAACCACTTCTTATCAAACCATCTTTTTTCTTCTACCCAGCATGGCTTCCTTCCTAACCGGTCATGCATAACAAATATGCTTATTTTCATGGATAGTCTGACGGAGGCCAAAGACAATGGCCTCATCTCAGATGCTATCTTCTTTGACTTTGCCAAGGCTTTCGACCGTGTCCCACACGGCCCTCTGAAACACAAACTGGAAGCCTATGGTATTCAAGGAGAGGTTCTTCGCTGGATTGCCTCTTTTCTCGATAATAGAACTTTTAGAGTTAAAACCGGATCAGATCTCTCATCTCCCTCTTTCATTTCTGCGGGAGTTCCTCAAGGGTCAGTGCTAGGTCCTCTGTTATTTCTGATCTACATCAATGACCTTCCGGAAAATATTTCCAGCAACGCCCTCCTATATGCCGATGACCTAAAAATTGGAATGCCACTGATCCCAGTGCATTACAGATTGATCTTGACGCGATTAAGCGCTGGTCGGACGATTGGAGTCTCCCACTAAATGACAATAAATGCGCACACATGTCACTCGGTGGAGACTCTGGCAATGCCTTCGTGATTCATAGTGCATTCGGCACAGTAGATATCATGAAAATCGATCTGAAGAAAGATCTGGGCATCTGGTTGTCGTCTAACTTATCTTTCGCGTATCACCATGAGATGGTGGCAAAAAAGGATTTGCCGCGCTTTAGGCTATTGAGTGCACTTCCCCCCGCGTAGACGTGGAGGCTTTTCAAACGTGTTGCCAGGTTTATGTAAGGCCGCTGCTGGAGTATGTTATTCAGGCCGTGTATTCCGGCCCGAATAAAGATATACTAGCAGCCGAGCGTGTTCAGTGTGCAGCTACCAACCTGGTCGTGGGCTTATGAAATGTCGCGTACGAGTCTCGACTTGAAATTCTTGATCTATATCCACTTGAATATCGACGACTCCACGGTGATTCGATTTTCACACACTTCTTCATGGTAGGTCCCGTTGGGCGAATGATGACGGCCGGCGAGGACACAACAGGAAGCTTTTCAAGCTTCGTCCTCGGACCTTCCTTAGGCAGCAGTTCTTTTCTTACAGGGTTATTAACCTTTGGAACAGTCTTCCGTCTGAGGTCGTTAGCAGCACTTCTAGAGATCGCTTCAAAGCATTGCTTGATTCTCATTTACCAAAAAACCCATTATGCTGGTAATCTTACTCTGTTCTTGGTATTCACTGTAATCCCCAAGAGCGGTGCTACACCCTGTTTTCAGTGATTGCATTTCAGATCAACAGAAGCCCGCTTGACACTGAGCAAGAAAAACCGACTGGATCCGGGAACCTTGAGCCTCTGCCTCGAACCCGTGTATCAATCGCTGAAGCGCCTAATCCTGATCACTCAGTGAAATGAATAATTCCTACTCTTCGCCCCACAGCATTGAGTACCCCCAGATACCCTCTGGTGCGAGAATCTTGAGGAATTTCGCCCAAACCTTCTCGTTCTGGACTCCGACCTGAACTGAAATGAACTCAATGCTGTTTTTGGTTTTTGCAGTTATCTCCAAGAGCAGTGCTGCATCCTGTTCTCAGTGATTGTCTTCTAGGATTAACGGGTAACATTGGTTTTCAGCTTCAAATCCGTATATTAATAGCCGAAATCGCTGGAATCATTTTACAATCTCGTACAGGAAGTAGGACACAACGAGCATGTCAGTCAATCCCACAAGGTGGAGAGAAGGTCACAGGCCATCCTGACTGGACATGGTGTTAACTACTGAACCCCATATGGTGGATATAGTCGAAGTTGGTGCGCCATTAGGTGCAAGCGACCATGCCACAATCAGTTTCCGCCTAATATGCGACGTCACGATCACCCGCCCCTTACTGTCGGCTCGACGCAATTTCAGACGAGCCAACTTTCGAAAGATGCGAGAACATTTATCCCAAGCTAACTGGCCACCACCTGAAGAATGTAGCACGGTAGACGAACATCTAGAGCGTATTATGTTACACCTGAACACCGCGATAACTAGTTCAGTCCCACTTTACACTCCACGCCCCACCTGCAAGTCGTCCTGGCTCAAACCATCGACCAAGCGTCTAATGAAATAGAAGTGGGCCCCGCTGGATGCGTTGCTCTTTAAAGGAGATGGCGCCTCACACCTGGCATACAAATGCTGTCGTAATCAGTGCACAGCAGCCGTACGCGCCGACCGTAGGGCTCACCAAGTATCACTTGCGAGATCCATCGCTGATTGCCCTAAAAGATTCTTCGGGCACATGGCCTCTCTGACCAGGTCGAAAGCTGCCATATCCTCTCTCATGGAACCTTCAGGACTCTACCTCTAACTATGAGGCAGCAGAGATATTATGTGCTCAGTATGCATCTGTCTTCAGCAACTTCACCGGGAGGGAACCACGCGCCACGGTTTTCTATCCGGATCGCTCCTCGGATTCATCCCCTAACTTTACCCCGGCTAACGTACGCGCCAAGTTACTCCTGCTGCGCGTTGATAAGTCCCCGGGGCTTGACGAGATACCCCCACAAATGCTGAAAGAATGCGCAGATGAGCTGGCGGAACCGCTTGCTCGTTTGTTCCAACACTCATATTATACTGGTTGTATTCCAACCACTTGGAAGCACGGCGTCATCTCTCCCATCTACAAGGGTGGGGATCGGACGAACGCCAGTAATTTCAGACCGATTGCTCTACTACTAACCATATCAAAAGTGATGGAGAGCATAATAGACGATTTCGTAAGAAATTACTTTAACTACTCTCGCTGTTAGTGCCGGAGCAGCACGGCTTTCAGAAACGGTCACTCATGCACGACCAACCTACTGATTGCCGTTGACTCGTGGACAAAAGCTGCCGAAGAACGCCTCCCAGTTGATGCTGTGTTTCTAGATTTCACGAAGGCGTTCGATAAAGTTGATCACAGTATACTACTGGACAAATTGAACAATATGGGCTTATGCAGTGAGGTTTGTTTTTGGTTCAAACAATACCTATCCTGTCGCACTTACACAGTTAGAGTTAATGGTGAGCTATCCAGGCCGTTCAGTGCCACAACTGGTGTACCACAAGGCTCCATACTGGGTCCCCTATTATTCTTAGTCTACGTTAACGACCTCCCAGGCGTGAGTAACTCTCCCGTTGTGATGTATGCTGACGATACGAAACTATGGCGCGTCTTACACAGCGTTGAAGACGCAGAAGACTTTCAGAGACCTAGATGCCCTGCATCTATGGTCCCTGGAAAATCGATTGCCCTTCAACACGTCCAAGTCGAAGACTATGCACGTTCGTCATCACAGCACTAAAATATCGCATCGGTGGTGCTACCTCAGGAGCGCAACCTAGGTACCGTCGTTACATCAGACTTCTCCCCTAGTACTAACGCTGCTATTGGTAAGGAAAGCCAGCAGCAGGCTAGCTATGCTTGATGGATCCTTGAGAACTGCCAACTTGACAGTTCTCACGTATCTACAACACACTGGTAAGACTAATGCTGGAAGTCAGCATTCAGGCATGTGCGTCGTACTGCTCTAGAGGCTATCCAGAGACGGGCCACTAAGAGGGTTGAGGGTCTATTTTCCTTGTCGTATGAAGACCGTCTGTCGAAGCTGGAACTATTCCCCCTGTCCTACAGGCGTCTGAGGGCGACCTTATATTAACATACAAAATCCTATGCTCCCCGAGTCACCCCAACGAGAAGCTTTTTACACTCGCCGATACAGTGAATCTCAGGGGCCATAAGTACAAGGTCTCTATACCACGTAGTAGCCTTTTATGCAGACGGCATAGTTTTGCTGTCCGAGTCTGTTCGACATGGAACGCACTCTCCGGCGACAAATTGTCCTGGCAACGTCAGTCGAGGCAACTACATGACTGGATTATAGCAAGACGGCCGTCGAAAGTCGAACACGTATAACCCTATGTGCCTTCATTGTTGTCATTTCCTTCCTCTCTCGTCTTTTCTCATTTCTCCCTACCTCCTTCGTATAGTCTTCCCTTTCCATTGTTATACAACAAAACGGTGCAACCTCCCTAGGTGCCCGACTGCTGCTAGCTGCTTCAGCACTCAACACACCTCACATACTCTCACCATTTCAGCAGTTCACGTGATCGGTGCGGACGGACAACAACCAAACCGAGATAGAATCTGTTGTGGAACCACAAACTCCGTACTACTGACCCTTACCGGAATATCTTGAGGCGGAGGATAATACACAAGTTTTATATTTTCAGCTCCGCAAGAAACCAGTTAAATCAGTGAAAATGTGTATGACCTTCGCGCACATTTTGAAACTCAGGCATTCGATGCAGCGTGCCGTCAGGAACCGGTGTTCCTTTCATACCCGGGAAAAAATAATTTGAACGGTCGAATTTTCTGATTGGCTTGATGAATAAATCCGTTGTCAAATTAATTAACACCAAAATATGCGTACCTACAAACGGCTCATAATTATAAATTATTCGATATAATAGGTGTAGTTATTTGCATAGAAAGAGCAGAAATAAATGTACCGATTTGTATAACGATAATTACACGTATATCTATATTTATATGCACATATCTGTGCATATAATGCCAACGGTACATTTATTTCTGCTCTGGTACTAGATACATCCAGTTATGTAGACTTATAGGTAGATATGTATATTTATTACCTGACTATATATATATATATATATATATATATATATATATATATAAGCAAGTCTGAATTTTAATGTGTACCCGTCCATATGTATGGTTTGCTAAGCGCGCAAACGTCTGTGCGTCCCTGAATGTACCTTCAGATTTGTATGAAAAGGAAACCGACTCTCCGTGCTATCTTGGGTGGGATTGTTAGACAAGCATGTGGTCGTAGTATTTAGGTGTAAAATGCACAAGGCACAGAAGGTCTAAGTGCTTGCGGCGAAAGCCCATCGTGTACAATAGTCTCACAAGTCAATTACATAAATTTACGTTGCTTAAATTATGCGTTGCTTTTCATGTTGGCTATAATCAGGTGGTTGGGGTATATTGGAGTAATAGCATACCCGCGGCACACAAGGCCATAGACTGCGACCATGAAATGAGTGTGGAGTACAATATTGTGACAGTTCCTTTACGTTGCTCGAAATATGCACTCCATTCGTGATATTCTGATACGATTCAATCCTGTGAAGTATTTTTTCATGAACGATGGATTACTTTTATAAAATAATCTTGCTTAAATTTGACGTCGTTTTGGATTCCCTTGTGGGTGTTTGGAAAGAGGGCAGCGAGTAAAGCAGTACTTCATTTATAACCGCTCTGAGTAGTACACATGTTCCCAGAGTAAAAGCAATGAACGCTCAGTACACCCCCATCATCAGCCATTTGGTTTAAGCCCACGTTGCCATAATCACGTGGTTGTGGTGTAGGGGTGATAGGTTTCACAGGGCGCATGAAGTCACGTATGAGTCTACGATCCCAAAGTGACCGAGTCTTGACTACAACAGTCGAATAAGTTATTTACATCGTTTAAATTACACATTATGGAATACAAGTATATTCCAGTACATCCACCTATAGTTCCTTTTTGCGGTGGTGTATCTTATTCGAATCTGCGAGGTGTTTTTACTAACTGTGCATTTGTCTCTTAGGGGCTGCGGCAAATAGGGCATATTTTCTATACTGTGTATTGTGTGTAATAATGATCCACTTTCAACCGTCCTGAGCAATATAGGTGGTCCTGGTCAAACGCACTGAAGACAGCATGAATACTTATATGCATCGCGTGATTCAGGGCTGTGCGATTGTATTCTCTTACGAGCGGTTCTGGGTTTTGTTCGTTGGGAGTCCTTGTCCCGTGGTATTGGACATCTTCCGAGGTCAAAGTGCATTTCACTATTCGTGCACACATTTTGAGCTATCATAGGGTGCATCGACGAAGATTTCGCCGGCCGGCGGTGTGATGTGTAAAATAGATCCGAAACTTGTTTACATTTTGTATTTAAGTTCGCATGATATGAGCTATCCGATTGTTTGTTTGCGTGCCATGTAACGGTGTGACTCGACCCTGAAAACCGCACACTTCTGGTTTACGCGCTGGTCGACAGCCGGTCCCTAATCATTTCTTGTCAACTTTCCGTGTCAGCGCCGTTTATAGCGCTCCACGACACCACTTGTACATTCCGTCAGGTAACTGTTTGATTTTTCATTGGCCTTTTTGTTTACAACATATGTTTTAGTCCTATTTGAAGGAAGCGAATTAATGCGCCGTGCACCAGGAGTCTTTTAGAAGTTGTCATAGAATGTTTTTAACCGTACCGAGCAATGCACCTGTTGACCGAGTGAACGGGTTTTCGTTGACCGATACGCGCGTGCGAAGCTGGAAGCTCAAGTTCCCCGGCCGGTGCGATTCTCCTAATGTCACGCTTCTATCAGTTTTTCCTAAAAGCAATCATGAAAATCTAGTAACCGCTCTTCATAAACGGAATGTCGGTGCGAGAATAATACGACATTAGGAAAGTAACATCGTGTCGTTCATACGCTACTTCTGTTAAGCAGATAAGAGTAGCAACACTAAATTTCAGCATTAGAGACAAGTTGTTCTGTTAGGCCACCACCTTATGGCAGAAAGTTTGCGACAAACGTTTGGCGTCCTAGATAACTTTTGGTGACCCCGTTTAACCATGAGAATAGTGACTTTATCTATCACTCCTTTAGCGAAAAGATGAAAAGTAAGAATGTGGTCTCTGCGGGGTTCAGCAGTATGAGGATAACGGAGTTTGAGACTAGACCCGTACATAACGTTTTGAAGATGTTGTGCGACTTTTGTCGCTGCTCGCTGCACATAGTGGACCGTATTTATGCCTTTTAAGGCCAAAATGAACCACTGAGTTGGGTTGCCCAGGAATCGTACACTCGTAAATGCAAGATAAATAGCTGGTATTCGAGCGGGAAGCATTGGTAAACAAATTACCCAGTTCGAGCCATGTGAGAGAATTCAACGAACACTGAAAACAAATCGCAGCAGCTATGAAAACATGCTGTGAAGAGGTATGTTCCGAAGGAGCTGTTCAGTTGCGACAGAACTGGATTTCCGTCACGTCGATAAACCTTATGAACAAGCGTCGCTCGATCCCACCTGGTTCTGAATATGACGACCGTCGAGAACTTAAACGCAAGCTGACTAAAAGCTTGCGCAAAGACCGTGAGCACTACTTGGTCGAACAGTCAAAGGAAGTGTAATAGGCCTTTTCTTTGGGAATGGTAGAAATTTGTTTTCTCTGATCTGTGGTTGTACTGACCGTCGAGTCATTGTAAGTGAGACCATATGTGAAGAAGGCGCCGACTTGACAAGTGGGCCAAACGTTTTGAGGAACAGTTCAGCTGGCCTCAACCAGATTATGTAGACGACGGGACCCGAATGGTCAGTTATTGCGTTCCAGACGGCCCTCCGTCGGAAGCAGAAGTGGTCCTGGAGCTCAAGCTTATTGAAACGTAATGAGACTGCTGGTCAAATCTCGCCTCTCCTTCTCTTTACAAGGATGGTAGGGAGAGGTTGATATAAGAACTGACTCAATTCTTTGAGACGGTTTAGAAAACTGTAAAGGTACCTCGTGGTTGTTGCTTACCAACAGTAATTTCTGTTCACAAGAAAGGGTCCGCAGTCTGTGTGACAATCACAGAAGCATCAGACTCATGTCTACTGCGTTCAAGTTGCACACTGGTTCTATCTTATTCAGAGAGACTCAGATACGCGAAGAACGGGCAGGGTTCTGGTGCACTAATTCCACTCTTAATTTACGACAGATCCTGTAGCATGGATGCTGTTACAAGCAGCCGACAGTTGCGATATGTTCAAACCTAAAAACTGCTTTCGACTCAGGTGCTCATAACATTCTGCGAAACGTTTCTCATCCTGCTCAGTTTTTGTCGTAGGTGGCATTCTGGAAGATACGCTTGAGGAATTCAGTGAGCTTGGTGTTGAGCTTCTTCCTGCGGCTGGGCTGACCCAGTTGAAGCTTGCGAATGACATTATCTTGCTTAGCCCCTCTGTCAGATATACGAACTTTGTTGAGTGACCGGACTTGCTTGTATGGAATGCGCTTCGCACCTTCAAAGTGCAAAGTGTTACTTCAAGACTGGGGCATTTCCATTCCTACTTTCTTCATTGCAGATAATCCACTTGAGACTGTGGACAGTTCCATGTGTTAGGTAACACTGCTCGGCTTGTAATATTGCTGATGAGATATCATCGAGAATAGCAAAGGCACAAGTTGCCTTTGTCAACCTGCGTCATCTGTGGCGTCAAAAAGACGTCTCGATTGTCGTTGGAGAGGAAGGGTACATAATGCTTATGTGCGTTCCGTTCTGCCTTCAGATTCGCGAACGTGGCCCGTTCACAGCGAACATGTCAACAAATTTGCTGTATTTGACCATCGTTGTCTCCGCCAATTAGCCCACATTAAGTGGACTGATCGCGTGAGCAATACGGCAGTTCGCCGGCGCGTATTTCGGAACGCTCGGGATGCACGATCAGTTGGTAAACTAATCAGGCCCCAGTTTGTGACAAGTGGCTCACTTACTTCGCATGCGAAATCAGTGACTGCTACCAGCTGGGTAAAATAGCGGGAGGGTTAAGCATCGACGTGGTTGCAAAGTATGACTGACTTATTCACGAAGTAGTCTGGTGTTCAGTTTGCTTACTTACTTGTGGTCGTTGGCTAGTTGGGGGCTATCTGTCGTCCTCCGTCTCCAGGTACGAGTAATCATCATCATCATCATCATCATAGACAGCAATACATCAGTGGTTCACACTGATGCTTAACTGCCACACCACGAAGAGGAAAAAAACCTATATAGGAAGAGAAGGGAAAAAAATAGAAGTGGACGGGAATTGAGGTATACTTACACTTGAGCCAGCTGGTCCAAGGCGGTGGATGACAGATGGTGAAGGTGGCATTATAATTACGAACAGCTGTGTTTATATATCCTCACTTGTCACAACGTATCGCCATATGGTTTACTGTCTGTATATGTTGATTCCGATTTTGAACAAATCATTACTGATTAAGTGTTGATCTCAGCTATAGCGTCTTGTTATTTGCTCTGATAGCTTCTGCGTACCCTCTGTTTTCCAAAGCGGATTTCAGTCGCACAAACTTTTTGCTTTCTTTTCTCGTGCAGTCCACTGCTGTTCTTCTGAAGAGCATCTTAAATGGGTGTTTTTCACCTCTTCTTAACAGACGATTCCCAGAATGAAATACATACTGGTCACTGGTGGCGTTATCAGCGGTATTGGCAAAGGAATCATATCCAGTAGCATTGGAACTATATTGAAGGCGTACGGCTGGAATGTGACTTGCATTAAAATCGACCCGTATTTGAATCTCGATGCTGGTACGTTCTCCCCTTACGAACATGGAGAGGTCTACGTTCTGGACGACGGCAGTGAAGTGGACTTGGATCTGGGAAACTACGAACGTTTTCTTGACATAACACTCACAAAAGATAACAACATTACCACTGGCAAGATATACCAACGTGTCATGGAGAAAGAACGCAGAGGTGATTACTTGGGCAAAACTGTTCAGGTACTCTGCCGCCATTACATTTTGAACTTTTTTATTATATTTGATTTTCACAATAATCTGTGTCCAGGTTTTTTCTAGAAATTATCACTGTCAGCTGTAGTAAATGACCATTTTGAGCCTCCTGGAGTACCGGTTTTTCGGCTACGCGACACGGAATTGATGTTATTATCACCTAAACAGTGTATTGCTCTTTCTTTCTCATCAATTTATTACAGACAACTCTTAATTTTGTTGGCCAACGACCTCGCTAACTTCATCAGCTGGCTGTTAAGGAATTGTTCATGCCTGTGATGGAGGGTGTGCATCTTACTAATCTGGAATGTAAAGTCAGCAGTTATGACCTAGATGACCTCAACGGCTACTGGACGTGAACTTCGTGGACAATTAATGCAACAGATAATTTTACCCACATCGCTGTTATCCGTGGACTTAGTGATCGCCGGATATCAGAAACGTCCTCAGAGCTGCTAGGTATTGTTGCGATATTCCTTATGGCACTTCATACTAGTTAACAGGGCATTTATTCATAGAACGTTCAGGCATAACTTAGTAACTGACTGGGACTCTCCATTTATCAATAAGTATAATGAGGCTGTAACGAGATAGGACCCTGACGGAGTGTGACCGCTTGCGCATCCGCTCATCCTGTTGGGCCAAACAACGAGACTGGACCTTGACGTGGTGTGACGGCTTGCGCATCTCGATGACCTATTGGGCTAAACTGGACGGTGTGGCCACCACACCGATAGAGTCACTCATACCAGGCAGGCCAATGGGTAGAGGTCTGACAAACCAGTCTCCTGGTCCTCCAGGTTGGGGGTTGGAAGTCCTACAGGCGTCTGAGGGCGACCTTATATTAACATACAAAATCCTATGCTCCCCGAGTCACCCCAACGAGAAGCTTTTTACACTCGCCGATACAGTGAATCTCAGGGGCCATAAGTACAAGGTCTCTATACCACGTAGTAGCCTTTTATGCAGACGGCATAGTTTTGCTGTCCGAGTCTGTTCGACATGGAACGCACTTCCGGCGACGATTGTCCTGGCAACGTCAGTCGAGGCAACTAATGACTGGATTATACCAAGATGGCCGTTGGCAGTCGGACACGTATAACCCCATGTACCTTCATTGTTGTCATTTCCTTCCTCTCTCGTCTTTTCTCATTTCTCCCTACCTCCTTCGTATAGTCTTCCCTTTCCATTGTTATACAACAAAACGGTGCAACCTCCCTAGGTGCCCGACTGCTGCTAGCTGCTTCAGCACTCAACACACCTCACATACTCTCACCATTTCAGCAGTTCACGTGATCGGTGCGGACGGACAACAACCAAACCGAGATAGAATCTGTTGTGGAACCACAAACTCCGTACTACTGACCCTTACCGGAATATCTTGAGGCGGGGATACTACACAAGTTTTATACTTCCAGCTCCGCAAGAAACCAGTTAAATCAGTGAAAATGTGTATGACCTTCGCGCACATTTTGAAACTCAGGCATTCGATGCAGCGTGCCGTCAGGACCGGTTTCCTTTCATACCCGGGAAAAAATAATTTGAACGGTCGAATTTTCTGATTGGTTGATGGATAAATCCGTTGTCAAATTAATTAACGCCAAAATATGCGTACCTACAAACAGCTCATAATTATAAATTATTCGATATAGTGGTGTAGTTATTTGCATAGAAAGAGAGAAATAAATGTACCGATTTGTATAACGATAATTACACGTATATCTATATTTATATGCACATATCTGTGCATATAATGCCACGGTGCATTTATTTCTGCTCTGGTACTAGATATATCCAGTTATGTAGACTTATAGGT
>LOND01000033.1:48943-62522 GCA_014220965.1 Paragonimus kellicotti
CGAAAGCAGCGTTAGCCCTCGCCACATGGGCTGCGAGCTCAGTGGTTTGCCTGACTGATTGGCTGGAAATTCTGCTACCTGATGGTGTGCGGTGGTTCCACGCTACGGCGCATGTGTTCGATTTGAGAACATCATACTGTTCACCTGTGGTTGCCACACTTGAATACTGATAGTGCGCGTGCTACGCAGATTGTCTAAACGATGCTGTATTTCGCGCGGTGCTCATATTCACTAGTTTTGAGTTTCCATCACTTTTCACAGCTACTTTGCGATATTTCGCCGTGTCGAATTTGTTACTTCTGTTTGTTCTCCTACCCCAGAATGAGTCTTCCTTTCTCTCCTGAGTCACGCCGTTCCACACTAAACTCCTAATTTGTCTCCCCAGCTTTTTTCCATTATAAGTATATTTTGTATTACGTAAAAATTTATGAGCGGTGAGCGTTTTAATTTACTAAATTTTGTGCCTCAGATTTCTCTTTTGATCACACTTTCACGAAGCGAACGCTCCCCTCATTCTCCAAGAACGTTCACCGCTGGGAAAGAGTGCTGTGTATGAACTACGGACCATGGTTTAATTGCCCGTTCGCTGTATTAAAACTTGTCCCAATGTTTTCGTAATTATCATTCTCATGGCATTTCAGTCAGGCTTTAGGCATTTTCCATAGCATTTCGAATTAGGTTTTGGGCATTTTTGGTCAAAAATGCTTGTGATAAAGCAGCTACATTTTGCTCAGAATCAAATGGTTTTGTTACCTTGACATTTCCTTCTCTATTGAACCCTTGCAGCGATGGAGCCATCGTGTACACTCCTTGTCGGCAGATTATTTCCTGCGCCCTTCATTTACTCGAGAGTTTAGTTGTACTTATGCTACGATTTTTCTATGTCAATTATGTTTGCTTCTATATCTCTCCAGATTTGTGGCAAAATATATCCGTGAATGCTAAACTGTGAAACTTTGTTCTCCTTTTTCGTCGTTGTTTGTTGGGAAGAGTGAAATTCTGCATAGCACTATCTGTTGTAGGATCTGAAGACAACGAGAATCGAGCAAGATTCCTCGTTTAAGCTGAACGGACTTTGCATTTGCAATGATGGTTTGCCCATGTAAGATTTGCCTACTTCGTAATGCTGCGTGAAAATATTCACCACTTGGCTTAGTCGTGCCTAACAGACGTCTGTCTCCGCCAGTGGTTGTATTCGTTTGCCAAGCTGTCGCTTGATTTTGTATCAAACCGGGTTCATTCGTCTAGTCCTGCATTGCTGAGAATCCGTCTGTCTGTCCCTCTTCTTCGTATCGGCCAAGCTATATCAACTCCTCCTAAGTCTGCCCGCCTGATGTTCGAAGAGAGATGTGAATCGAATCTAGTGCCTAGGAGATTCTGTTTTTTTTTTGCAGTCTGGCTCCTTCAGCCTCCAGTCGGCTACTGGTTCGTAGATCATGTATTTATTTAAAAAAATCCAGCACATACACTCAAAAGACACTTGTTTGCATGACAGACTGATTGTTATGTGTGATGATGGTGGACTGTATGTCCCGTTACTCATTGTATTCGAGGAAAAAAACTCATTCTGTTTCTCATTGGGCAACCCACGGAAACGTTTACCTGACTGCATTTATACCTCCCGCTTCCTATTGGACGTACCTTCATGCACCAAGCCATAGGTAGATTGTTCTCAACTTCGTCGTACCGGCCTACGATTTCATTTATCACCATTAACTCTTTGGACCACCTTGTTTACTACACGTTGTAGTCACCGGTTGGTAATCGCGAGGCAACTCGTTTGTTCTCAATCGTGGTTATTCTTTTAGTTTCTTCGATGACGAGATATTTTCTTAACTTAAGGCTTTTAACAACGATAAACGATCGGTTTGTGGCAAGCTCATTTTCAGATGTCCCTCGGCTAATACGTATCATGCTAAGCGTCCTCTGGCCTCGATCACTGTGAAAAGTTGATTCGGAAACGGATGCCGCTAACCATTACATCTTTACCTCCACCTTGGCGTGGTGATCAGACCTGTATTGCGTGTGGATCTGGCGGGCTGTCTAATGGGAATTCGGTCTTTCCAGGTTTGACCATGTCAAATAGGCCAAAGGGAATCAGCTTGGAGTAAACCACTCATGTTCAGAGTTGTATGTTACCCTACTGACTACGTAGGTAATAAAGCCTTGTGTGGTTAAGCTGTTTGTAGTCGCAACACTGTTATCTTACTCATTTGGTGAGAGGGGTTCAAGTTTGACATCCCAAAGATAATCCTAAGGTTGACCGTGAACCCTGACGTAATATTGAATGCCTTCGAAAAGTTATGGCTCTCATGAGAAGGTTGATGTGGCGTTGAGTACATTTACTTCGCCAAGCAGCGATCGGAACGGGGCGTTAATATCATGAGCACCATACCCTCCGGTTGTGTTAGTCGCTGAATGCCAAGTGAATCAGATTTCTGGTGAGGTCCCCAAGAAAACTCTATATACTGTTGCAGTGAGGCTATTCAGCCAGCGGTTCCTGGTAAATTCCCTCAAGAAAACCCAGCTTCCTGTGGTCCAGCGAGTCAGATCGGAGGCTGAATCTGGGGTCCTTCAAGCACAATAAAACATCTTGGTAGTCGCAGGACGTTGTCTGTCGGGAATTCGAATTTACCTATGCTGTTGGCTCGATGTGTCACCAGACGGTCGAGACGCTGCATCACAATGTTCGCAATAAGCCTGAGCCGCTATGACATTGATTTCGCAGCTCTTGGTGAGGAAATGCTTACAGGCGGAAGTAAGTTCTGCAAAGCGGGCGCTGCTTACATCATCCTGATTGGTCATCCCTCAGGAGTTGCTAGGAGGTACGGGATCTGTTTTTCAGTAGCGGATGACATCATTTCTTTATTGGTAGACAAAGCACGCGGCATCAACCTTCAACTTACGTCCATGTGCCTATAGCTCAGTCGAGGCAAGCGTGACCTAGTGTTAGCAGTTTGTCCATATGTCACGTCAATTATACAAAGGATCACTTCTGTAATCCGCTATGCACCGCAATCCGTCCAACAGCGATGAGCGATCTTCCGTTTATTCTGTGCGTTTTCAGTGCGCAGTTTCAGCGCCGTTCAACAGTTCATCTAGGTGTCCTCGGACCACAAGATATTGGTGATCCTCAACTTCACTATGTACTTCTCACGACTCCAGCTGGGTGCGATCGATATAACCACAAGGATTCATCCACGAAGTGACTACCATCATTCGGTTGATTATGCGGTTGTAAAACAGCGCGATATTCGTGAGATGCTTATCACGTGAGTGATGTGCGGAATTGAACGTAGCACGGACCACAGACTGGTTCTGACCAATTTGTTTCTTCGTTTGTAAGCTCAGTTATTGTAGGCGAAAACTGGATGCTGGGCGATTGAATAACTCAGAGAAGAGGACGGGTTTTTCAGCATGCAGTTGTTCGTTTCAGTGGCGCTCTCGCTGTTTGTGACAACAGCCCATGGAACACATTATGGTGGCGGCCATCGAGTCAGTCGCTATCCAACGCCAGAAACCTCTAGATAGGTCCGACGATAATGATGCAATTACCTCTAGCCTGATGGGGTAGATAGAGGGAGTGTTTGTTTTTTAACTTGTGGACCGAAGCAATGATGACAAGAGGAAATTCCCTATAACTCATCAAACGGCTTCGGAGAATCAAAAACGGGTTGTGGCATAATCCAAACGATTTGATGCGAACCTGTATGGGCTTCCAACAGCACAAGTTCTACGGTTCGCTTGCGACGACTTCTTTTCCATTCACTCAGTTTATTAGAGCGTTGACGGACGGTGATTCTAGTATTTCGTGCACATCCGAAGGACGTCATGAAGGTCTGATGCAACCACTTTGACAGCCATTGACTGCGTGATCACGAATAATCTTACATAACGGGACATGGCCGGTCCCCAAAACGTTGTTTCCAAAACCTCCTCAAACTTGGCAGAGGTTCAGCAGGTTATCTGGCAACCGTGAAACGGAACATCTCTGTATGTAATTTCGTTTATTGCCGACCTTTTGTAACGTCTTCTGTTCTAGTTGATTCACTCCATCTCCGAACAGGAAACAGTCTCACAAGATTTCAGTAAATTTTGCTGTATCGCCCTCGCATTTCCCCCATTTTCAGTAACTCCTTATCCACACGTTCCACGATCTCGGTCGTTACGATCTCCATTTTCAAGCGAATGACAATTCTTTAATTTGCATTAAGGTATGACACGTTCGCCCAAGCATTATCCGATACGTCCATTCTAAAATCAAAACAGTGTCATTCCGTTATGTCGACAATTCAGAAACCTCGACAGTAATCGTTGTGATTTTCTCCTTCGAACTCCTACCGGACACTGCACTTCACATATCATAACTGACTGCCTTAAGAACGGTTGTTTCTCTGGTATTCCTTTCTTCTATTGAATATACTCTTCGCCAAATTGAGGGGTGTAGCAAATACACCTTCTCCCTCCTTTTTTACTGATGGTCGTCTACCCTAGGTTTCCATATTTCTCTTCGAGCCTCGTAGAAACCCCCGACAATTTGGCATGCGCAAAAGTCACCTTTTTCATTTACTAATCATTAATGCATTCGGACATACTTTCTGAACATTGAAATGTTAGTGTAACATTCAGTACACGATTGGTGCTGTCCACCTCCGGATTAATTTGCCACGGTGACCGGAACCAAAGGACACCTATGGCAAGCATCATTATGGATGGTTTGCCTTGAATCACTTGCAGTTCTACTCACTTAACCTATGGAATGAAACCGAGAGGCATGCGAATGGGGGCTCTTGTAGTCCGTCCAGCCAGTGTCGGTTAACCAGATAATAGACTACTAATGAACTTAACTCTGTATCTCTCGGGAAAACATAGGAACTCAAGTAGTGAGACCGGAATTGTGGAGAAGGATACTGAAAAAAATAGGGTAACGACAATTTTAATATGGTAGCACATAATCATGCATTTTATATAGTGTTGGGGAAACAAATGAGTTTAACTTTGGACTGAAAAAAAAACCTCGAGACCCACAAAGCTGAAGAAAAGCAAGGGCAGCAGACCACCATGACTCATGTTTCTGAAAAGAAGAATGGATGGTTTACTGCACGATGAAGACGTTGATTGATGCGAATGGAAAATGTGTTTGTAAACGGGGTAACTGCTGTCTGCTTAACACGCCATTTTTTCGTTGACGGTTCGTCGTGTGTAAGTTGGTAATCTACCAATCCGTGTTGATCAGCGGACCCGTGATCACAACGTCACCCTATCGTATCACCACGACTTCTGGCGCACTTGGATTCACAGCCACGCTAATTGAACCTTCCGACAGTCGTTCGCATCGCAATTACAGGCTGTCTTGTTCACGGCAAAATTCTGTGATCCAAGATCGATATTCCAAATCGAAAAACTTACTTGGACACCATCCAGGCACCGGAGCTTCCGGTCGCCATGGTTTCGCCTACCTTCTGTTAATATCTCGTGTAACAGCTATTTCGGGATCCACTCCTTGCTAATCTGGCGTACTTGTCCCAGTCCCCGAATCTGGCTAGGCATCAACATGTGCTCGATCCCTTCCGTGTCTTCTCAGTGAATTGCGTCAACATTGGGGACCATGTCTGACCACCAAATTCGCAGAAGGCTCAGATATGGTATGTGGATATTGTCGTTATCTCACATTTGCTCAATCGAAATGGTTTGCCGGCTGATATTGGCCACCTTGCTTGAAGTAATCGGCTAATGGCATACCTGTTCTGCTACTGTAGGTTAGTAAACTGTCACCTAGTTCGATTGGATAAATCAAGTCACGGAATCGCTGAGTCTTTCACGGTTTAACGAACCACATGGTGATGGATATCAAGTTACCCTATCAGCGGACAGGTTGAAACGAAAATAACAGGTTTGTTTGGACATACCGCCACGCTGTAGTACGTGTTTTTATTGCTTGAGAAACTTGGCACAGATCCCCTGTATTGCTCTTTCATCATTCTTATTTCATGTTTTGAGCCGTACCGGTGGGTGCCATGGATCGAGCTGCCGGTGGTCCTCGTAATGATTCACGAAGAGTCAGAGTATTAAATAAACGCAGTTTTATGTAGAAGAAACAAAGAATAGAGCGAGGGAGCCTTAAGATAGACGAACGAATGAGCCAAGAACATTGCAGATATAGAACCTCTTCCACAACTGCGATAACTCCCGTGCTTCCATCACACTTTTGTTTGCGTCATCAACTGACTGGGTGAAACATCTTCAAGTTTACAACTGAGAACTACTGTGGTTAAACTTTCTGTTTTATTTCGTCATTGAAATCTTATGCTGTGTACAATAAGCGTTTGATGGGCAGATAACTCAAACCATAGTGTTGTCCTTAAGAGTTTGGAGGATAGCATTTGCCCAGTGTTGTAGCTAGCTGTTCACTATTTCACGGGTTACATCTTTATCAGTAGTTTTAAAAGAGCTTGTGCGCGCACAAGCAATTCATTCAAGCATGACAGGTGTTATGAGTACTGGTATTCACTTAAGTGACGATCAGCAGCGTCAAGCGGTATCCATCTAACAATGCCAACGACTGGCGTGAACACACCTCTGACCACAGTATTTCACTATCACTACTTCGTCCATTTTTTAACCAAAATGTCTTGATTACGAAGTACGGAAAACGGGGATCTGCATTCGTTAACTTGGATCTGTTAAATGTTAGACAGTGGATATAGTTTGGAGGTTAGAATTAGGTAAGGTTCATTTTGCACCATTTATTTCCCATTCACCCTTGGTTTATCTCAAGAAGCTATCAAATTTATCCTCCTATTGCTCACTTACATTGCCTCCTCTGTTTCTTATTGTATTGTACATCAGCAACCGCTCCTTTAAAGTGTCAGTACCATTTAGTGGAATGATTCGTTTCCATACCACCATTAACTTCAAACTTATCGCTGCCAGGTTTAGGCTTGATTATTCCAGCCAGTCGTGTCAACTCTTGATAATTCGCGACTGAAGCTCTGTCGATGACACAACTGAATCGCATTACGGTACCAGATATGTCAAGTTGGGTTGAACGGCGGACAGCCATAACACACAAGGATGAACCGCCACATTTCTGCGGGAGTGCGCCCCGGGTCCGGAGGGCGTTATCGGCCGGCCTCCGGTCCGCTCCTCACCGGGACTCGCGTTGGGTGACAGCGGACGCCACGACACAAGCAAACAGTCGGCGTCATATTTGTCTCCGTCGAGCGTAAGGCGCGACTGGAAATGGTCAGAGGCATATGGATTGTGCTCGAAATAATGCGTACGCACGACTGTTCTACTTGCGTCTCAGGTCATTTTGCACGATGATCTTGGATCGGTGAAAAGTCAGTTAATCAAGGGAGATGTTTGTGCATAAAAACAAACGTCTTATTCCGATGCTTTCACGTATCGTGTAAATAACTAAATGCAATTTTCCTCCGCGTTTCCAACTACACATTTCGTTAGTATGTGTGCCTATATCCTCAGCTTTCTAGAGTCTTGTCGTGGTGGTCAAGCTTGAGTGCTTTGTTGGTCCGAAGGTTTGTATGTCGAAGTGCTGACCTTATACGAGTGCTTGGGCACGAACCTTTGAGCACAATGCAGAACTTCATGTACGGTTGATGCTGCTGAGTTAGAACCGATACAATCATATTTGACCGTGGTGTCGAGTTCTGAAGACCTGCAACTCATGAGTACAGCCATTTTCAAAGCACTGCATGCGTCGAGATACGAGATTTTATTACAAGTTATGGAGAATACAACCTTACAGCACATTAAAATCCGCAGAACTATTATTGTTTCTACCTTTGGTTGCTATCAGAGAGAATACACATGTTTCGTATGTTCGTCAAATTCTCCTGTGTTTCATTATTTCCTAATTGGGCTGATTACGTTTCATTACGCTGTCGTATTACGTCTAGTCGTCATAATTTTCACATTAGCAATAAAGCACACTTTGTGGGGAAGAAACTGGGATACTTATTTACAACCGTCTACTCCCAGTTCCATGTGGTCTCGCAAATGTGCTTTCCCTGATAGTCACTCGTCAGATAGAGGTCATACGTTGTTATTTCTTAGAAAAACACCTTCGTTAAGTTGCTGTATTGGATTTCACAATTCGAATTCGGTTAACCACCAGAAGAAGTCTGTCTACTCTATATCCGTTTCGTTAATTTTTTGTTTTACTATGCATACTCTAAACATTTTTAGGCAAGTCAAATTTTCTCGTAAATCCTGTTGTATTGCTGTTATCAGTAAAAACAAACTGTATGTGTTTTCTAACTAAAGAAGTGCTGCTAATGGAGTAGGATCGAGAGTTTTGCCGATCTTAATGTGAAACAAACTGTAGAATACAAATTTGCCTGTAAAATTTTGGCAACACAAAATTTGATTTTCTTCAGCTGATTTTCCAGCCTAACACGGCAAATTGCTGTTGGTGCGAGCTTGCGTACTGCCCGCTCAAGTGACGTCGGTTGATGTGTTCGCAAAATCCCTAATATGTAATAACACTTGACCGATCGGATTAGGTGGGGATTGTGAAAACACGAAGTGCGACAGAAATTAATTCCTAACATCCACATCAGGCGTCAACCTCCTCCGAGACGGTGACTAATACTTAACACGCATCGATTAGCGAATGTTTTAGGCGCCGATACTTCACTGATGACACTGTGCAAATCCAGGCGATTCATATGTCGTGAATGCCAATCAACCTCTAGACTTTTGACCTGTGCTTAACAAGTCCTGCCGTGGAAGTTGTAGCGTTGATTTGTCCCTGTATCACTCACCCGTTCACTGTAGCCTACATATCTGTCTTCGTATGAAACATTTCTTCCAATCTCTAAATCAGAATAAGCTTGGGACTTATTAAGAAAGAAACTTTAATGATACTCACAACAGCTTCGTGCTTACAAGTTTGTTCTGAAACCGGACAATTTGCTTTTTGATTAGCCTTCAAACTAATCTCTTGCTTCTTGAGACCAACATGAACACCGGTAGAGTAAACGGCGTTCTACTAGAGCATTCTGATCTTGTCAACTATATTTTTACTTTTTCGACTCTGGACGATTAGCATTTACAAAGAAGACTGGTTGTCGTGTTACCAAATGGTTTCTGCATCTTGCTAACATTAACGTTTTTTTACGATGTCGTCGGTTTGGCTATAAGCGGATTTACCAAAAGCGTGTTACGAGGAAAATCTATATCAGTTGGGAAGAAGTTATACAATACGCGACAAACCAGTACGACCATCCAGTCTTTTGATCATATTTTCATTACTAGCAAGTCGACAACGATTATTTTTCGCGAGAGGCGAATGAACGCTGTTAGAAGGCCGCGGAACAAACTTTGTTCGAATAGCACAAATCTATTCAGCATATCCGAAGTAAAAGTGTAGTATCCCCCAGGCTACGGTGTGTCCGAGTGTTAATTGGTCACTTGGATGTACAATACTTTGACAACTCAGTGCAGCACATCACTGTATCGTCACATTTGCTGGATCCAGTTGTCAGTGTTCTTTGTGTGGACCACTCGTTATATTACTTGTAAGTAGCGCAGCATATCTCATAATTTAGATGAGACCTAACTACCTAAACACTACTGCTGATGCCGCACTAATTATAAGTAATACAATTGCAATGCTCGACATTGCCGTTAGTGGATTCCTCTCTAAAATGTTTGAGAAATCTTGCTTAAGTGATGGATCTTTTGTCGTCCATCAGTTGGTGACTATGTGTTCTTCGGTGCCCAGCGGACTTTAGAAAATTAAGCTCGCTTCTTGTGTAGCCGGCGTGGGTGGTAGAATGTCGATCAGGACAGAAAAACCACTTTACAAGCGCAACCTTTATCGAGTACACTAGTTTTGTAAGGCGCTTATCCTGATGCATGTGTAGTGTGGGTCCAACAGGTCATGGACGAGTGGCTATGCTTATCAGGTTGATCCGGTCGAGTGAATTGTGGCTTCGCTACTAATTGGCGCGCAGTCCAAATGAACTGACGCACACCTATTTTCGTAAGCCGCAGTGGAGATGCGCTCATCGGTTGTCACCGATGGGATCCCAAAAGCGATGTCCACCGGCAGTAATCCACGGTCGGTCAGTGTGGAATTCGAACAACACGCTGCTTATAACAGACTACAACACGTCACGTTAACCCTGTGCCACTCAGCTTCAATCGAGATGTACTCGCAATACAATCAGCAGGTACAGTAAAAACGAACGAAACATATAATTAACTTAATCAGAGGCAACCTCAGGTCGGTTGCTAAACGCTGCGCAATCCTTACATGAATCAACGACGTGGTAAATAACACATGATGGAGACTGACGATTGGTATAGACGGGCCCAACAGAACCAGGCAGCGGTGACCAGCGGTACTTGGGACGGCCCATCGATAGAGAAATACCATTGGTTCACAGTTATCGTCGTCTGATCAAACAAAAAAGGTACTGTTTTAGTGACAGTAAGGGAAAAATCAACCAGTGGAAATAATGATCTCTGGAACGTTATACTTCTCAGTGTTTAGTATAAACACAGGTGTAAGTTCGAGTAGAATAAATATTGATAGGAACCCAGCATGTGCCGTGGTCTTTCTTTGGAACGGCACACAACCTCGTTTTACCAGTTTTTATTCTTTTTGATGAACCTTTCGTGTTCTCGGCTATTACATGTCACTGCTTCAGTGAGCAGTAGTCCAAGCTACAATCACCTAATTGCCCTCCAATTCACAACCACATGGCGTAATTGTGTGAGTAATTGCTGTTGATTTTGCCCGTATACTTAATACATGATCTATTCGTCTAAGTCTATGCAAGTTTAAGAGTTGAACGAAAGAACTCGTTCTGACAATCACTACCAAATACCCGCTTCCTAACTCTCCTCGTTGCTCACTCGCTGGTGCCACCCGATACGAGCGATCGAACGCAGACATCGGTGGTCAAATACCTGAAGACGGTTCACGTCCTCTACCTTGAGCGGCCAAGTTTCGCTGCCGTGAAGTATTACAGCCCTCACTGTCGTCTTATATACACGACCTTTAAGCATCAGAGAAATACCTCTCTGGCGACAGAGATGTCGTAAGTTAGCCAACCGCGCCCTAACCTTCTATTTCATTCCCTGCCGCGTCACCGCCGCTAATGCAGTTTCCCAGGTACACAAACCGGTCAACAACCGCCATGATTTCATTATCAGCAATCTTACAGAAACACTTTGCATTTTGAGGCTGCAAAGCGCATTCCGGTTATCATGTTGACGTATATTTAACTGATATCTGAACTACATGTTGACGTTTAGCACATGGTTGTCCGCATATTATGGACAGGTGATGAGGCACAGAACTGTGCATTTTTGTACTCTTTACCGAAACGTATTCAAAGGAGTCGGAACGTGGCGTCCAGAAAGCTCGTGACACCAAGCATTATCTGATTGCAGAAACAAACATGCACTGTACAATGTACATCACCATATACACAAACACTGCTTTGCATGAGTTTGGTGTTTTGGTCATTGCCTAATTGACCAGTTTTCGACCTGCCAGTTATTCCAGGTCCTGACAACCGTCTACTGTCTGCTCTATGCCTAATGAATAATCGTGCGAGCAGACGGAGGAACAATCCTTAGTGTACACCTTTCAGTTACACATTGCTCAGTGATGTTACGAGTAGCGTATTACAGGACCGGAAAAAATTTTCCGACAAGTTGTTGACACGACGCTCAAAGAGAGTCCCGAAGGTACTGATTGTGGCATTCAACAAGTCGGTGTGTGTCACGTGTTGCTCTTGCGTCGAATAGCCCACACAACAGTGTTCTCATCAGATTTTACTGACGATATACAGTAAGCTTATCAAATTCATTTTTATGATAGCCAAGTGCTGTTGGTCTTGAAGTGTGTCTGTTGCCAGTAAGAGCAGTGAGTACAACTGCGTTGTATGATCATCGAGGAACCACAACGTGATTGACCTTGTCCATTTTCTGTATATTTTACTGCAGAATGCACATGAGGCTGTCACCTTGATGCGCAATTGTACTGGATTATCAGCACACCCATTTGCGCTTAGATGGAATGATCATTGCAGGTTGTAAATCAATTTAGTTTCCGAATATAGTTTTGGTTATTGTGATGAAAAAATGTATTCAAAAATTCCTAGATAGTATGGAATGCAGAAATCACAAGATGTCATCAAAATTAAGGAGCCTATTTGAAATCGAGTCCAAATGGAATTGTTTAATCGTCATCAACAGCTTCACTGTCTCCTTCCTCATCCTCTTCTTCTTCTTCCAGTTCGTCCTGGTGTTGTCCGGCTGCGCGTTCAGCAGCTTCGGCTTGGGCTGCCTTCCAAGCAGCCTCTTCTTCTGGTGTCGGATCTTCCACTTCGGTGACTTCCGGTCCCGAGGGAAACTCTATAAACACGGGCGGTGTACACTGTGGGCTGAAGTTGGATCCAATGAATTTCTGCCCCCATCCAATGTAAATGTTTTCAAAGAATCTGCAAAAGGAGAGGTAGTTTGTTGTGTAATTAGCTAGTTTGAACGGACGGAGTTCGATGAACGTCAGTTCGAGGTTTTATAAATTTGCATACTTTCATTTCTTTTCTATTTTGTCGTTTCATAGACCACTGTCGAGATCAGCATCAGCCTGAGCCACATTACTCACAGTTACAGCTGAGAGCTAAAAATCTGTATGTATATGTATGAATTAAGTTTGGTAAAACTTAAAGTTGCGAGCCAGACTATTAAGGCTGTGATGAGCGTGGTTCACACGAACAGGCAGACGAACATCCGAAAATGGTTCTCCACGTGTATTCCCTCGCGAATGATTAAGGGGATGGCATATTCCCAATTTCGCATCACTTACATTATGATGCGGGTGATAGTTTGAAAATAAATTGTGCAATCTTCCTGTAATATTTGTACTTCGAAGATCACTGAAATATCAGATGTCAAATAGCGTTTGCATCGCGCATTTACGTTTAGATGAGACTGAGCCAACTGGAATAGCGGCAACGAGAAGATGGAGGCCAGACTGAACGTTACTGGATCACCTGCCTATGTGTTGTATTCTGGACAGCAAGAGTGTTCATCAGATCAGCTCAGTTTGCCAGCCTATAGGTTTTGTGACATCAGTGCGGTATACACCTACTGGTAAGTAGTCTGAGGTTTAAGCTGTAAGTAGTTCGCTAGTGTTTGCACTTAACCACAAGATTTTGCATTGAGCTGGACTTTTCACGTTGGCCATTTCGAGTAAGGGCAGCGAACTCCAGTCAAACTCTTGTTGGGGCTCTTTTGTTTTACGTATTCTTGCTTCGATCGATAGTTGACCTATAGTCTGCGTGCTTGTGAAGTAAACGTTTTGAATGCTCAGAGTTCGCAGTCTATGGCTGGGAATACTGCTTTGGGGTATAGATTACTAATCCATAGGATGAATACTGTCATCGCTGTACTTGTGTATGAGGAAAAAAAATTAAACTACAGTACAATAAAACTCGTGAAGAGGACGTCTTACGAATGCTGTTCTATATCTACTTACAACCCAGTCTTTTGTTTACAAAGTGTAGACTGCATGATTTGACAAAGAGGTTTCTTG